>NBIL01114265.1:0-10821 GCA_002752925.1 Viola pubescens var. scabriuscula | reverse complement strand
GTACGGCTAAGAAAGTCTGAACATTATGGTCAAACTTTACGGCTAATCAAGTCATATCTTATATCCAATGATAAAAATTCTTCTTCGATAAGATGAATAAGACCTACCAGGATTTATTTATTATATCTCTTATCTCCTATGGAGTCTCAATATGGCTGGGAGCATTATACGGCTTTCGTCGAGACTTTCCACGCCTAGGACTGAAAGAAGAATGAATGGGCCGTGTCATGAGACCCGATGAAGACTCGAACGCTGACTCCAGTCAAGGAATAATTGGAATAGAAGTAGCTGGGCAGCTTTGCCTGTGGTTCAGTAAGAATAGAATAGAAAGTTTACCTTCAATTGACTCAAGGCCTAGCATTCATTAGAATACATTCCCGTCTGTCTGTCTCCCTTGTCTTAAACCAGTAAGTAGCGCTCGCTAACGTCCGAAGCAATAGAGTGATTCTCCCTTTAGCTTCGGTTGAGTTAGCTTTTGAGCAGTGGTTTATTCTGTCTTGGCTTTTGGCTAAAGCAGACCTAAAGGTTGCTGGTAGTTAGATGCTTGACACAGACAAGTGAACGGAGTGAGTGTGTTTGAATCAGTTGTTTAGGAAGAGCTCTTCGACGGATACAGGCAAGTTAACGATCAGTCATCCGCTAGTCCGACTCTAACTCTGCTGCTACAGCTACTTGCATCTCTTCCTACCTCATTCTTTGATGCAGTCATGGTACCGACGCCTACTCACTTCGATTAGAACATTCTTAGAATAGAAATACAGGCAGGAGTTTACTGCTCTTCTGAGATAAAGGATGCAGCCAATGCCTTCGCTGCTCTGCAAGAGCTTCTAATGCTCCTGCTTGATCCTTGCATGACTTACTATATATAGTAAGGTGCCAGACTATAAGTCTTGTTTACTAGCCTTAAAGGGTACTTTAATAAGCTCAGGTGAGAAATAGATGTTGATCTCATCATCCTCACTAAAGGAATTGGGCTTTCCAGAAAGAACTGCTTTCTTGTCTTTCACTTATTGATAGATCGAGCTCTCCCGCGGGCATCGAATGCGTTGTCAACGAATTCCCTATCATACAACTTCTGGCTATAGGTTTACTAACCTAACAAGACTAGGGCAGGGCTTGCTTGCCTTCTTCTTCAACTCCATCGGTACAAGCCCCCTTATTGAATGAATGCAAGTAAGTAGTTCATGAAAGAAAGCAAGGAATAGTATCACCTTAAGGCAAGGCTTCCATAATGAATAGAATCCGGAAAGCCATCAGCGAGATGCCTTAGTCCTACTTTCACTCATGGTACAAGCCCCCTCATGACTCAAACAACAAATGAAGGTAGCTCAATCCGGGGTATTCCCTTTCTACCTTTTCGTTGCTAACACCCTTTATAGTATAGAAGCTATACCGGATTCATCTAGCTCAGGATACATTAATGTATTATATTATAAGAGGTTCTATTACAGGCTTTATTCATTCATAGATCGATCGATTCTTTTACCATCCCTTTCAACTCGATTTGTCTTTTCTTTATCCAAGGTGCCAAGAAAGAAAGAAGGCATACTCATCAGTTGCAAGCGAAGAGGGAACTCACCCTAATAGAAGATGGGGAGTCTAATTCTCTTCAACAGAGAAGGTGAAATCAAATCTCTTAAGAGAAGAAAAAGAGAGAGCCTACTCCGGGCTAGCTCCCACTCTCACAGCTGCTTAGCTCTTTATCGGGATGATTACAACTTGGAATCTGCATTTCTGGAACTGAGAACTATAAGAACAAAGAAGATTAGCTTCGTCGATTGGTGCCCGGCTAATGCCATCCTTCCTTGCTGGCGGGTAAAGGCCCAGGAGCTAAGCCATTAGACAATCTGCCCATGAGCTAGATGCTCTTCTTGCCTTGGTTTAGGGTACTCTTCTCTGGAGATGGGCTTTCGATACCTTGATGCTGGTGTAAATGCGGTGCTAGCTCCTTTCCCGCGGTACTACCGCTTCGTTTACTAGCCTTAGCTTCCTGTGGTCATTAGGCATGGGACCTGTCCTTGATTGTGTATGCATCGATTGGACCAACTCCTTCCTTTCAACTCAAACATCTAGCACTCTCTCGCTCACGCACTTCTTTTCTTTTTAACAAGAAAATCCCATTTAATGGTGGAATCAGTTTTACCAACCTTAGTGGCACAGTCTATGAGTCCAACCCTATATGTTCTAGTTACCCCTGAAGTACTATCTATTTGAAACCATCCATCCTACCCAGGATGTCGAACTCGCACCCTTTCTTTAGAAGATGCATTTACAGGGTTCAGCTCCAACTCTCGCACCAACTCAACCCACTCTCGCGCCTTCCACTTCTCTCGCGTGTGTCTTATCGCCCTTACCGTGAACCCTGGAAGGGAGAGCTCTTTCACTTCACCCTCGGCCTAGCACGCTTCGGTATGATCCACCTTTCATTAGAATACGCATTCTATATAGTTATATCAATAGATTGCGAGAACAAGCATCCCGTCTAATAGAAGATAAGATGTCTTATTACATGCATTATTCATAAATGGAGTGAATAAATTCCTCACTGCTATAACAGCAGGTACAAGCCCCCTCGCATACTCGAACTCAAGTCCTAACCCTTATTCTAGAATAATTGATGAGATGAGCACTAATCAACAGGAGTGGATTCTTTTACTGCTTAGCCCCTAGTCCCAATGGGATGAAGCCAAGGCAAGGTATGAGTTTAGTAAGAGAAGAGAACAAGCTAGCTATTCGTTGAAGTGAATCAACCCGTAGGCTTAGGCAGCTTCTTGCTCTTCTCTTATGATATTGTGAGAGTAACCAGCTAAGCTGTCTCTTAATATATTCATTGTTTGTCGTTGAGGATGGGAATAGATGTTCTACTTCCTTCTGCCGGATGTGGTAAATGCAGATTCTAAAGGGAGTAGTCCTCTTGCTAGCCTTTCACAGGTCTTTTTACCTTGTGACTTCTTTCTTTGTCTTGTATTAGCTCACTGAAACAACAAATGAGAAAAGAGAAGACTCAATTGAGAAAGGCTTTCAATCGATAGATCTAGACCACATGCATCCTGTCTAATAGAAGATAACAGGTCATCTTTCTTTCTATTTACGTTCTACCGCTCGAGAATCCTCTTATCCACAATGGTGATTTACGCTTAAGAAAGTACCCTCTTATTCATTCCACTCAATCAAAGAGGTAAAACTTGCTGATCTCCCTACCCTGGAATATCAGAGCTTTCCGAGCAGTGCTCCAGCTAGCCCTCGGAACCAATGAAGCAAGAGAAGGAAAGCACCTAAGAAGAAGAATTCCTTTCTTGAGTCCAGGATATCGGAAATAACATATAGAAAGAGTTGCCGGAACCGGTGCTACACCAAAGCATGGCCTTTTTATTCTTTCTCCTCTTCTTCTTCTATCTAAGGACAAGGCGGAAGGTAAGGCCTGTACTTGCTTCTAGGCTTCTTTCTTCGAGGTGAAAGCTTTCAAAGAGCTGAGTCATACCCACTAGCTTTAGACTAGGCAAAAGAGTACGCAACTGAAGAGAGAGCGCTAAGCTAAGATCACATCGCTTTCAACCCCTCGGGCACTGAATTAGATTAGAGTAGGTAACCCGGTTCAAGCAGAGTCGAGGGATGAAATGGCAAGTTCCACGCTAATCCTAGTCCAAGCTAAAAGGCTACGACTGCCTCCTACGCCCTTAAGCCATGCCCTTAGAGTAATCCTTGTGAACAGCCGGCTCACTGTAGGCTATATTTTAGTTAGATAGGTCCGTTGGGATTCTTTGTTCTTTTCTATTTTCTTGTCCCTTTGTTCTGTGAGAAACTTTCTAGAATTCACTCCATCCCTCATCTACTTCTTTCTACTCGTGCGTACAATGATTTTTTTGGCGGATTGATAGCCCTCAGTTCTATTCCTTCCTTGGGGTTGGGGCTGTTGATATCTTGTTGTCGCTCTTCTCTCTTTCCTGTGCGCGCTACCTATAATAGAATAAGGAATCGACTCCTTTCTCTTGTGAAGCTGTTGTTTAGCGAAAGTCTTCTTTTGCTGCCTATGGATCTGTCTTCTCTTGCAAGAGCCGATTTGTTCACAGACGATTTCTGAACACTGTTTTTTAGATTCGCTGAGTGAGGTATAAAGGTTGAAAACCGTTAGCAAGGCTAGGCAACTTCTCGCTACTGTTCTTGTTCGAAAATGCCCTCTAGTTCTTGCAGCTTGGGTCTCCACCGGTTGGCTAGACACAGGCTCTTAGGCAGCTATTGAGGAAGCATCCAATAATTATTTTTCCTGTCTGATCTACCCGAAGGAGCTTGCTAATCGGATATTTATTTCGTAACCGATAGGCGAGCCAGACCCATGCATGGGATTGGGATTAGCCCGGCTTTTTGGAATAGAAGGCATTTTTGCGTTTAACCTCCTTTCACTTCGCCATACAACTCTAGTGAAAGTAGCAGCCTACCAACCGACAGAAAAAGACATCTATGGATCATCTTCACTTCACGCTGTGATAAAGAAGGCAATAAGGAGCCTATATAGCAATCACCGAGGTATCGAGCCACATAATTCTTTCTATCACTGGCAACTAAGCGCAAGAAGGAAACGACTGTTCATTGAATTCCAAATCGCACAATCCGATTTCGCAAGAGTGTAAGCATAGGTACTCGCCAGAGCTCTTTTTGACGATTCCCTTTACCCGGATACTTCGAAAATATAGTAGAAGCCATTGCCGTTGACCTAGCTATCAAGAACTAGAGATTGGCAGTTCGAGTGCTAGAAAAATTCCCAAGAGCTGCTTTTTGTCCAAGGGCTATCACTTTGAACTCCTTCACCGATTAATATGATAAAAAGTCCTCGAAGGGGGAGAAGGCCCTTTTCTTTGGCTAACCCTCCTTCAAATAATAAAGTAGCTCTCCCGACAGACGAATTCGATTCTCCTTGGGACTGACTTTGTAATGACTCGGTCTACTTCTCTGATGAATGACATGGCTTGCTTGGCGGAAGTCTTTATATTGCCAAGTCTCGGATATTCCGTAATAGCCGCACATAATCACATAATTAGGAATAAATAATACTATCACACGAATGCCTTTGCTTTGCCCTAAAGAATCTTTCTCGATAGCTGTCCCAAAATAAACCTTCTACGTGGTGTGCTCCTAACGAAGCTTCGCAGGTACAAGAAAAGCTTTACCAGAACCCTAACCCTTTTTTTCCGAGAGAATCTTTGGAAATACTCCCATGTGTGATTGCTGACTAGAGAACTTCTTAACACATCATAGGTCTTCCTTTAACGCGCTTGGTTGAGAGTGAACTCCCCAAAAGAAGAACCGATCTCGGATTTCAGTCTTTAACCGTCCCATTAGCAATTCTAGTAACAACTAGCGAAATCGAGCTTGGGAGTAGACAGACCTATCGACCGATGACCACTACAACCTCTGGCATCGAAGATGAGTTTCACGAAATTGAGCTGTCAGGGGGGTACTCCACCCACAGCTCGGAGGCAGCAAAGTCCTACGCGAACACACTTCAGAAAGTGCTTGATGGGCAGGAGTGTCGGCTTGACGCAAAGTATAGCCAGATACTGACGAAGAAGAGGTGAAAAGATGTCCCCCTTGTTATGGTCGCAAACTACCTACCGCAAAGAAAAGAAGTATTGACTTTTTATTGAAAGGTTGATGCTACTTAAATTCAGAAAAACACATCGAGGGCTTGCGAGAAGATAAACTCATTGCCACCTTTAGGTTTGGGGTTTGTAAGAGTTCGCTATCACCGAAGAAGTAGTGTTCTTTTCTTTCCGTGGATACCTCCATTTTTTTTATCTCTCTGGTTTATGGGATTAGTTGCAAGGCATGGCAACTGCTGTTCGTTCGAACTTATCAGTCCTTGAGTTAGTTCCTTCGAGATGAAGTGAGAGACCGACCGCCGGCTAACTTCTAGAATCGTGCGAATTCCCCAGTCGCTTTATCTGAATGATTGAAGCGGAATTCCTCCTCGATAAGGGCCAATCCCGTTCAGCTGTTTTTTGTGACCCAGCCCTCTTGAGGAGCTACTTATTTTGATTCTAAAGTAAGTAATAGGCTAATCCGCTTCCTCACCCATTATTGGAGATCGCCGGACTCGCAACAGATCTTCAATTCTTAGTATCAGAACAGTAGGCTAGGAATTCAATGCTAAAGTGGATCTACTTTATTTTCTTATATCTTGCTCATCGTATGAGTTTAGAACAGGCGGATTCGCAGGGTGATATGAAGGGCGCTAAGAAAGCATGTTGAATGATCTAGCTTCCCAAACGAGCTCACAAGCGAGTGGAACGGAGTGAACGAGAAATAGAAATAGAGCATAGAAGTGGGTATGCTCGCTTACGGTAGGTAACCCCCAGAAAGGAGGAAATACTGATTTAGGGCACAGGTAGGAGTTAGGATAGCTCAGTGAGAGGTAAGATAAGCTTTTAGGGAAGCAACTTAAAGGTTCATTTACCGGCTTTCTGCCTGAGTGAGTTCTGACTTCCTGGGAGACTTTCAATGTCCTAGGGATGCAAAGAACGGGTTTTATAGCTAATAGTAATAGTTCAAGCAAGTAGCAGTCCGAAAGCGAACGAGCTAACTAATATAGCGAGTATATAGAGCTGAGCGAGTAAGCAAGAAGAGTATATTGACCGTACAGGCATTTCTTTCTAGTTCTATACGTGGGAGACCTGAAAGCAAGGGAAGGAACTGAGCGCCCCGGCGGAGAAATGAAACCTAGAACAAAAATGAAAGCCTAAGCCTTCACATCCGAAACGGAAAAATCATCAGTTGGAGAATCGTTTTGACTTTGACAGGGTGGGCATGGTTAAGGCAGAATGGAAATAAAAAACTACTAAATGACTTAGTCTTGGCTTCTTCTTCCTTTATGGAGACAGGGCAAGAAGATAAAGTCCAATCTGACCCTAAGCAGATTTTGGACATCTTTCTCGCATCCGCTTTCAGGTTTGACATGACATTAGAGCTCTCGTACTTAGTGACGAGTTCGAGCCTTATAAGCATGCGAAGGAATAAGGTCTGGAATAAGTCTTGTATGAGTCCTTTAATCGAGTCCCTCTTCTTTAATAGGTGCTTTCAAGTAGCAGGTTTTGATTCCTCCATCAGCGGTTTCTGACCTTCCCCTACGGCTTTATTGCCAAAATAAAGCTTGAATGGAACCAACTTAAATTCGAATCAAATCCAGATGCCAATCCAATGAGTTCGATCTCTGTAGTCAAGTCTAAGACAGTTGATTCGATATCTAAAAAAAGTCTTCTAGAAAGCGCTAGGTATGCTTCTCTTCATAAGTCATTCAATGCTTTTCTTTTTCTCTTCAACCTTGCTTCCTTCTATTCTTCCACTTTTATCACCTGAATTTTCTTAGTTAACATTGGCTCTGATACGAAATCATGATACCTTTTAGGCATCTCAGACGTAGTTATAAAACTGGTTTTAGAGTTAACTTAAACTACGCACCTACCACATCGTATTTACTCTGTTTTACTAAGGCTCGTTGACCGGAATCCGATGTATTCTAATTCTAATCAATTGATATCTCAAGACAACCCTTCACTGAAGGTGACTTGTTAGCGACTTCTTTCCTTGCAGTTCTACTAAGAATCTAAAGATGTAGTTAAAAATTACTCGATTGAGACTGATTACGGATCTCTGGTCTACCAGAAAAAAGGACTGTCTTTTGTTAGCACCCGGAGCTTCCATTGGCTTGTCTTCGAACCTTTTATAGGATTAATCCGAAAATAGCTGATTTTAGCTTCCTTTGCTCGGTTGGATTAATAGCTGCCTTAGCGGCCTCAGTAAACTTCTTAGCCTTTCCCCTACTTCTTAATAGAGTCAGGCACCCCTACGCCTTGCACTTGTCCCCAAAGGAGGGGGATTTTCAACCCCAATAACCGCTAGGCGGGGCAACGAAAGAAAAGAGAAGACCAGGTTTGGGCACATTATTCTTTATCAAAGCATATGTCGGTTGCTTGAATTCAGTTGATAGGTTTTCGCCTACCTACCTTCTCCTGTTGCTACTGGTGTTACTAAAGCAAGTGCTTATTCTTTCTTATAGACTATAGGGAAGAAAGACAAAAGAACGTTTTCGTAGGATACGAGACTCGCAGCCATCTTACTTTCGCTTGGTTTTAAAGACCCACTTCAAATCTTTACTGAACTATGTATGACCGGCCATCTCGAGATGGTGATTTAGATCCACGAAGCAATAAGCACTGGAGCGCACTGAACATTCGTCGAAATACAGATTCAAATCGATATAAGCTTGTGATATAGCTACACCTAATTTCCAGACCGGTTAGTGCAAGATAAAAAGAAAATAAAGACTAGGCTGAACTACCCCCTTAATGCTACGAAGTGAAGCAGGTAGTCTCTGACTTACTTTCCTAGGTCAATGTCTGTTTTGAATTCATGTTGTAAACGAGTATGTTAAATTAACTAAGAGAACGAAAGGCTTTTCCAGCGGAAAGTAGCATAAAATAAAAAATAATATGATTCGGAAGCAGGGGGGCGAGAGCTAAATCAGAGTTATTTGAAACAATAACCAAGCGAATGGCGAATGAGTTATAGCCATCCAGCTACTAAGGAAAGGAGTAAGCAACTGCCGGCCAGGCAAGAGCATCGTGACCAGCCTATTTGACTTAAGGGGGGGGTGAATCAGAACTGATTGAAGCCCTCAGGGGATGAGTCTAATCTAGCTCTTTGTCGAAGCCCGGGTCTGCAACCCTCTATTCCTTTTCTTTTAGATCGTCAGTGGCAATGTCCTAATCAAACCAGGCGCAAGGTCAATGATTTAGCTCAAGGCTATTCAACTCGCCTATAAGGCTATGATCTGTGGCTCGCTCTTTCCTCTTCTGGTTCAATATATCTTATAGTAACGAGTAGATCACGTTTTCCGGTTGGGGTTGGGTCTTGCCTTTCCCCATGCATTCATAGCGTTCGTTGTTTTGTACAGCTCGGTCGAGCCTTAGACGGGGCGTTAAACTTATAGAACCCCCTTATACAGCTCCAGGTTGCGGTGATCCCTGCCTTTATCCATAAGAGAGAAGCGCAGCCGCCCCTCGTTCACTAGGGAAAATCCAGAATCGCATCTCTCATGGCCATGCGGTAGTAGCCGGACCTGAACCTAGCCTTGAGGCTGATCGCAGGGCATTCCTAAATTTTAGCAAAAGCTAATCCCGTTCCATAAGATGATGATCGTACTCCTTCCTTTTCAACTACTCTTCTTTTCTTTTCTTCTCCTTTGGTCAGGCAAGTTAGAGGCTCCCTTCCGTTGGATTGGGCTTGTCAGCGTACGGCCTCTGGCGGCTTAACGCCTCCGTTGGCTAACTAGTCGTCTTGCTTCGCTTCCGTCGGTGAACAATGATTATTGCCTTAGTTTTTGGACTCTAGTTAGCGAGTAGGTTAGGCATTCGCGTAGCAACCGTCCTTAGGTAAAACCTTATTTCGCCGGGCTATGCACCTCTATGGGTGGAGTCAAGTTCAATGCGCATCATCCCACCCAAGAAGCTCTTAGCAAGTGAATCAGAACACAGAGGAGATATTTCCTAAGAGAAGAAAGTATTTTTGGCAAGATTCCTGGTATGCCACAAGGTATGCCAATAGCGTAGAAAGCACTACTTCCGACTTGAATGATGTAGTTGCTTCGACCTCTATTTGTCGAGATTGGCTTGGTGTTCAGCCACGGAGCGGTACAAGATCGCAAATTTCCCATGTCTTGCGATCCCTCTTTGGGTTTGTGGATTAGGACCAATCCCTTCTTTTTGCAAGCTATACTCAGAAGATAAAGAGTTATTGTGGCCAGACTCACTATTTAAATGTAAAGGATTTCACTTATCGAACGACTATATTCGTTACGTTCTGATATAAAAAGAAAGGGTTGGACGGCACCTTATGCATCTTTTAAAGGAAAAAAAGTGGCTTGTGTTCAAAAACCGGGATGGAGCTTGAAAGATTTTCATAATTAGAGGTATCCATTATATCCACCACGTGGAGATGCGTTGGGAAGTATTTTAGACCGATGACTTCAAAGATTTCTAGAGGAATTTTGAAGAAAGATAGCGTTTGGGGGTAGGAAATGTCGATTTAGGAAAGGAATAGGCGGTCAGATTGAATTTACAAGAAAAGAGACTCTCATGAGTGCGACTATGCGCATGGATTATAACCATCAAAATCGTTTCCGTATCACTGCATTTCGTAACATCCATTCGGCTGAAAAGCCATGTAGTCATAATGAAAGTCATCCTTCCCTGAGAATAAAGCAGTATTCCCTTCAAAAGGATCGATCCCTATGAAGTAGTCTCCATCAGGCAAGGCAGGCCGGTAAGGCTTTAATACTTTGAAACCGTTTCAGTAGAACTACTCACTAGTCCTAACTTTTAGCACATGTAAACCAGACCCACCTAGTTTGAAAGGCTCAGTAAGAGGCAGTCTCTAGTCCAGCGGTCATGTTTGAATCCGAACTTGCTGGAGATTCGCACATGACTCTATGCAATTTCATGATGAAAAAGTCAGACTAAGCCCTAAATTAGTAAGGCAACCAGGAAATAAACCTAGTTGATCAAAACAAATTTCCGCTAGTTAAAGCGGAAATCAAAAGAGGAAAAAAGCCATAAAGCCATGAAAGCGTTCCACTCGTGCTTCTGTCAAAAGAATCACCCCTATCTCTTAAAGGGACTAGAGCTCACTCCTCAACTCGAACTCAGAGGGGCGGGCTAACTATCACGAAGAGTACAAGAAGCTGGCATTAGTTCCTTCACTCGAGACAGTTGAGTTCGTTTATGAAATTAGGAAAGTCAGGGTCCGAAGGAGAGGGCGAGCGCTTCAATC
>NBIL01114127.1:0-13101 GCA_002752925.1 Viola pubescens var. scabriuscula | reverse complement strand
ATTTTTTAATGGATTAAGACTATAATAGTAATTTAAAGAAATAAGCCTCTTCGTGCTTTTAGTATAGTATAGATAATACTTGTCATTTTATCTTTTTCGAAGCCATTATTTTGTGGAAATGACAATTTTTTTTTATGCATCAACCCAATTTGAGTGGAAATTAGGAGTAAAAATGAAACAATGTGGAATAAAATAAGATCAAAGATCATGGTGAAATATTTTTTTACTATTTCAAAGAGTCATTTAATTGGAAACAGAGAGAGTATTATTTTGGATTTATTAAAGTTGCTGTCAGTTTCTACTGCAATTTCTGGTTATTTATGGTGAAATTTTTGCAGAAATTTTAGTTTGATTTATGATGAAATTTATGCTGGTGCAATTGGTTCAATTAAATTTATGCTGGTGCAATTAAAGTTGCTGTCATCTTCATGTCTGACCACAAATATTATTTTGGTTTCTATATGGTTCAGTTTCTGGTGCAATTGAAAGTGCATTTTCTTAAGTAGAAGAAGGCAACAATTCAAACATTGTTCTTGCTTTTCCACTCACTATCGATAGTCTTAAATGATTCATACGAAATCATCAAATCTAGCTTCTGCTTGCATATGAAGCACATTATTTTGAGATAGAACCTAAGCGATGTTGAAAAAAGAGGATCAAAACTACGTTAGGATAGTGTCCCATTCAATGCTCAACGGTCAACTTGTGACCCCATCTTATCACCTAGTCAGGACAACAACATAGGCACAGAACATCCACTTCATGATCAGTAGACCACAAACCCTTCACTTGCTTATAGAGATGAATTTAACCCAATTTCAAATAATCAGTTGAGTTTATGACTCGAATGGGAAGATATAGAGTAGAAAAATGCTCAAACATCATCTAAGCCTTCCATAACAAGATGCAACAAGCATGCTAATACAAGAACAGAAGACGAACGAAATTCAGGTTGTAGTGAAACAAAACAGAAGCCTTACTTTGGCAATTTCATCAGGCGTAAGAGCACCTTTTATGTCTTGCTTTAACTAACAAACACCATTGTAGTTGATGGAACTATACCACCACCTATACTACTGTTCTTGGTCCAAAGAAACTATTACTACTTCATAATTTGTATCAGCAAAAAAATGCCCAACACCAATTTTTATCAGTTATAACAAGCACAAACTGAAAATCTAACAAATCAATCTAAAATTATTAACCATTTCTGAAAATCTTCTTCATTACAATCTGATACAACACCATTTTCGTAATAATCGGTCACATGCTTAATTGAACACAGTCAAATATCCAATTACAACAACAACAACAAAAATGGCTAATATCAACCTCAATTTTTTTACCATTTCTTCCCGCACCGGCAGTAAATACTTGGCTTGTAGTCGTAGTTTGGCTTCTGCTTCAACACCGAACTAAACTTCTCATCACCTTCTTCTGTCTTTACCATTTCAGCTTCGTGCGGCTAGGATAGGTTTGGGAGAGGAGAGTTAGGGCGCAAGAATGAGGAGAAGGGAGACGATGAACAATTTTGGGGAAGGAGAGTTTGGGGAAAATGCAGACAGTGGATTAGAGTAAGAGAGTGAGAGCGAGAGTTAGGGTCCTCTCACTCTGCTCCAAAACAACGTCGAGAGTGTTTGTGGCTTTGAGTTGCAGAGAATGAGGAGAAGGAAGACGATCCAATCCCGTGCGTGTTGACAACTCTACCCTAATGGCCAAAACAGGTATCCGTTTGCCTAGACCCGAATTAGTTGGGTCCGGAGCGAATTGGATGACGTTGCTGGACACGTCAGCATTAATACACTGGACTATAACGTGGCATGCCACGTCGTCGACTTAATGGCACATGTTGGACGACGTTAGTTAGATGGGCCAAATGAAACCGATCGTTTGAGTGCGAGTGCCATTTAAAACCGAAAATGAGTGCGGGGGCTAAACAAAATCAGTGAGGTGAGTGCAGGTGCCAAAAATCTCATTAACCCTTTTTTATTGCCAGCCTACCATAGTAATATTGGTTTACTTAAAAAGAAAGAAAAAAATAAAAGAGAGACATTTTTATTTATTTTAGTTTCAATACATTAGTGGTTAATTGTCAAAATAATTATGTATTACGTAAAATATTACACTACATGTGTTATGCAGAATTAGTGAATATTATTTAACATATATCATATGATATAATTCGCGCAACGTGCGAGTTTTAGACTAGTTATTAAGAATAAATCTTGCTTAACCTTTGCTTAACACTATAATTAATGATCTCAATATATATTATTTATCAGACACAAACTGGCATCAAGATTCCACTTGCCCCAAGTGAACAGCCATATCCTAGTAAGTGGTGTCGACTCTCACCTTGTCTGATGAAACAAAAAACAGTTTCTGCAGAAGCTGCATTAGTTAATCCACAGAGTTAGCTCATGGACAGCGATGCTCTTTACATGATTCGATCTATACATCTATTTCATTTGCTGCACTTCTCAACATGGACACCGATGCACATTAAATGGATTAGATTCTTTATGCATTCATGGAGACGTTGCTGCTCGTGCACATCAATATTTTAACTTGTCATGAGTACTTAATCTCGAGTTTTTCAAACCTTGTCTCCCCAATACATTCACAGTGTAGACATGGATGGTGGTGCTCTCCACATTTTTGGATCTTTGTGTTTCTCCATGGAAGCATTTTGCTCGTGCGAACCAATAGTTTAACCTATCATAACTTATGGTAGTGAGACAATAGCCGAAAATCCCACATGACAACGCATGAACATGTGAAATGATAAGATTCCTTTAAGATCTATATACTCTTCTATACATAGCAGGTTCAAGGTTGTGGCTTGAAACAACAACCTCATCACATTGTACATTATTCTTCACAAACACCTTCTGCTTAATAAAGGCGAAAATGGCTACCTGTCACGTTCGTTCAATCAGCTTGCCTACTAGATCTCATCCCCTGAAAGAAAGTATTGAGGAGCTGTTGTGCAACTTGAAGGCATCACAGTCTTCCTCATCTGTTTGCAACCAACTTGCTGGCCTTAAAGAGTTGTACGAGTGTGTCGATGATTTCCTTCAACTTCCACTCACCCAACAGAATCTCTCGAATGAATGCGCAGAACATATAATGAATGGATCCCTGAAGGTGTTGGACATTTGCAGCACCACAAGGGATATTTTCTCACAAGCAAAGGAAAGCGTCAAAGAACTTGAATCATGTCTTCGAAGAAGCAGATGCAAGGAATCTGGCCTTGCAACTGAGATCGATGCTTACATGGCAGCGAGAAAGATATTGAACAAAGAAATTAACAAGTGTTTGAGAAATTTGAAGAGGAAAGAAAAGAATCTCCGCGCAGCAGCATCATCTGTAGAAGCAGCTAACATCCTAAGGAGTGTTGAGGAAATTAGTGTTTCAGTGTTCGACGACATGCTATCTTTCATTTCTCAACCAAAGTCAAAGCCCTCTGGCTGGTCTATCGTCTCAAAATTAATGCAATCGAAGCGTGTGTCATGCGAAAGCAATGTACAAGCCAAAGAAGCAGGAAAGATCGACGCGGAATTGCTTGTCCTAAAGTCAAGCAAAGGCACAGATCTTGCACAAGTACAAAATGTTCTGAAAGGATTGGTAGAATTGGAGTCAAACCTCCAAGAGATGGAGGAAGAGATAGATTGCATCTATCGGCGAATGGTGAAAGCCAGAGTTACACTTCTCAACATCCTAACCCACTAATTAAAGTCAAGCAATGACAATTTTGTAGAATAGGACTGTAGATAGAAAAATGTATACAAAATACTCAAAAGTGAATATAATTGATGGATTGTGCTCATATCTCTTCTATTTCCTTTATTGTCATTTTTTTCTTTCATTCTCTTACTAAACCAGTATAAGGTGAGCATAAAGTTGAAGATGGCAGCCTACATTTACCAGAGATGAAAAGCTCTCGGTTCCTTCAATTAACTAGATCCAAGCATAGTTTACAGTATTTAATTACTAAATAATGGACATTTACAAGAGTACTATTTCTCACTAGATTATTTACAATACAGTTGCAAATAATGGACATTTGCAGCTCACAAGTTTAACTGTGTGTCTTGCTTACTTGCAAAAAAAGTCAATGGTTACAAATTATTTCACCTGTAATTGACATTTAATATGTTGATGCAAATTAATCAATTAGGTGGAAGCTGATAATCCATTTGTAGACCATGCATCATTTTCCTGAAAATATAGCTGTCAAGATTCCACTTGCTTCAGACCCCACGACAGGCATACCTGCTGATGATCCACTTTGCACAACTCTCATCTAGTTCCACGAATCACAGTTACGCGGGTGCCCTTATTCTTGTGCATGAATGCACATTAAAAAATTTAAAATTTGCTCAATTATTTCCAAGATTTGATACCTTGAGCTGGAACATTTTTTTGCTTATGAGAGGAGAAAGGTAAAACCCCTCAGTACTTGAAGAAGAATTAGTTGTCAATGTGTGGTTGATTGGAAATTAAAAATTGGTTCTGCAGGGATTTAATGATATCTTGTCTTCTTCATTTGTCACCCAAAGTAAAAAATTTAAAAACAACAATAGAGAAATTAATTTTTTAATACTATTTTTTTTACTGATGTGTGATAAAAAATAATTGAGATTTAGTTTTTTAATTTAAATAATCAATTATCAATTAAATATAAAAATACCACGTGGTCACTTAGATGGAAAAAACAATTAAGTGTTAATACTTTTAACATCACCCAAAAATAAAGCACTCAGGCTAATCTATGTTGAATATCGCTTCTCTTCAAGTCAAGCAACGAATGCGATCTTGTACATGTGTAAAGTGATGCGAATCGAGGTTTATCGCACGCATCAACCGTGTCATTGCTACTATTGGGCTCGATAACTTGAGCCAAGGGCAAGGAGATTCAAGGAGCACTCTCGGCGCTTCTTTACAAAAAACTTGAGAGAGAGGCTGATCGAAGGGTACCGAGGCTCATGACCGTACTCTTAACTTCACCGGACAAACCATGTCGCGCCAACTCGAGCTATTTAGGCTATGACCGAGGTGCATTGTACAACCTTGGGCCTTTTGCAACTTTTGCCCAAGCTGGACGAAGACTTAGCCCATTCGCACGGGGGAAGTCCAAAAAGGCCCGTGTCCGACCTTATCGCACGTGCATGGTGCGGACGCGCATTTGGCGCACGGCATGCGCATGGACATGCACCTTGGCTTGGCCGCGCTATGGACCAAGTCAGACTTCTATGAATCTTAGAACTTATTTATTTATTTATTTTATTTTTTAAAATTAAGTATTACTGTATTATTTATCTAGAAGTCCCAATTCTATTCCTAAAAAGTTTTAGGCGTTTAGTATTTATATGGCCGCACGACCTCTTTTGTAACTTACGATTTTTACAACTATTTTCCGACTATGTCTTTGAGAGAGTTTTTCTCTAATTGTTTATGCGTGAACCTTGTTTATTCTTAAGTCCGGAAGCTTGAGTTTAAGTAAGTAAAACTCGAAATTCCAACCCCAATATTCGTTCATCTAGGAAGAGATTCACATAGTTGAATTTCAGTTTAGAACTCGATTGAGAACCACACTTGAAATCGACTAGGTTGAGTAATCTAAGATTACTTGGTTTAGGCTCGTACTCGTTGAGCTATTAATTTCGCATCGAATCCATCCTTTTGAGCAACGATCGTCTATTGAAGATCCAAGGTATCTAGGATCGTATCATAAAGCCATTTGAGTCAAATCACTAAAAAAAACTAGATGAACTATAACGTGATTATAGAAAGACACGTGGAACTCACTTTGGTGGCCTATAATTAAATGTCTCCGTGTTTATACACTACTTCAGGCGGGGGCGAAATTAGGAATAAATTTTTAGGTGGGCGAAAATTATATAAAATGTTAATATATAGCGAGTAAAAAAATAATATGAAACTATACCATCACATGACATTATATATAAAATAAATATGAATTTAAATAATGTATCAGTGCATTTTAAAAAATTATAATGTATCCCGAAATAAAAAGTAACAATAAGTTGCAATTCAATTATTTCCATAGTTATTAGAACCGGACCGGACAGCGAATCGGAAATGAAAATTTCATGGTTCGACCGGGTTCGACCGGATTCAATCGGATTGAACCATTGGACTATTTTGAACTGGACACACATCGAACCGTTCAATCTTAGATAATTTAACCGGATTGAACCGACTAGTTTTTAAATTCTGATGGGCCTCTGATGGGTTGGTCCATGCCTGTAATGGGCCGACACATCAAATTTTCCAAAAAAAGTTGAAAATTAAAAAAAAAAAATACCAAAACGACGTCGTTTTGGTATTTTCACATCGAACTAGCCGGTTCAATCTGGTTTTTCGGTTGTGTAAAAATCGGCCGGTTCGACCGGTAGAACCCGGTTCACATGCATATCCGATCCGATAGCTGAATCGGAGAGGAAACCTAAAAAACCCGGTTGAATCCGTCGGACCGGCCTGTCCGGTCCGGTTCTGATAACCAGGATTATTTCAGTTGTGTTCTTCACTCTTTCATGGAGTAAAAATCATCAATTATCAAGTTTGTGTTGAATTTTTCTGCAATTTCTCTTTCAAATGTAAACGATCAAGTCGTGTTAAATCATCAATTTCTCTTTCAATGTAAGAAAATCATCTTCCATCCTGTTGCGAAGTCATGTCTTAACAATTTCATAACTAAAAAAGAACGCTCGGTTGTTGCTGTTGAAACCGAAAGAGTCAAAACAAGTCTCAACAATCTATCAATTAGAGGGTATATACTTGACTTTTTTGTTTCTATCAATCTATCAATTAGTCAATTCATTAGATTGTGAATCAGTAGAATTTCCATGCTTTCTTTTGAAAAACAAATCAATAATTTTTATCTTAAGCGACATACTTAATCTACATAAAAAATAAATATTACTAGATATCTATCAAAATAAAAAATAACCACAGTACGAAGTAAGAAAAAAATTAAAAAGAAGAAGCTGTAAAAGAAACTAAAGTAAGAAAAAATAAAAAAGAGGGAGAAATAAAAGGTACCTATTTTTTCTTCGGATAAAATAAAAAACTTGATAAAGATTGAGGTAGTAAAAGAAAGAGAAAAATAGTTGTTATATAGGGTAGGTAAACCAAGTAGTGGTTGGACTAGCAGTATGTGGGCTTAAAAAAGAAATTCTTGGGCGGGCGTGGGCCCACCCTACCACACCCCTATCTCCGCCCTTGACTTCAAGTATTTTAATTTTAATTCAGTAGCTAAACCATCTCATATAAATGGTGGGTTACACACTAATAATGAGATTCATCACCATAATTATGCAGGGTATAAAAAGTAGGTTTCACCACTTATGTGACTAAGGAGTGTGTTTATACACTATTTCAGATATGTCAACTCACTATTTATATCTTCTCACATAAATGGTGGGTTCCACACTAATAATGAGGTTCATCACCGTAATTATGTGGGGGTATGGAGAGTGAATTTCACTATTTATATGAAGGAGTAAATTACCCTTGGCATTCTCGAATTACCCTATAATTTTCCACGAGGGAATAAATTACACATATCACTCCAACCTATAAATAATTAAATGTCCTTAACATTTTCCTAACGGGGAGACTTTCACCGAGTGTAGTAATGAATGAATGGTGATGTTTTATTGAATGACTATAGGCTGGAAAACCATTGCAAGTATACTCAAATTCTCTTTTCTCAAAGCCATTTTGCTGAATCCATTTCTAATTCAATCTGCCATTTTTCTGGCCAGTCATATACCACTCAAAAAGAGTTTCATCTGGGGATTCTTACTGTCAGGGAAACCCTGACATACTCAGCTCACTTGAGGCTTCTGAACTCCATCAGCAACGATGACGTCAATGCAGTAGTAGAAAATATGATCACGAGGATGGGATTGCAGGATTGCGCTAACAAGAACATCAGAAACTGGCTGTTGAGAGGAATAAGTGGAGGCAAAAAGAGGCTACTCAGCATCAGCATTGAGATGCTAACACAGCCTCAGGTCATGTTTGTTGATGAACCAACTTC
The DNA here is from genome assembly GCA_002752925.1 of Viola pubescens var. scabriuscula. Lineage (NCBI taxonomy): Eukaryota > Viridiplantae > Streptophyta > Magnoliopsida > Malpighiales > Violaceae > Viola > Viola pubescens. The sequence continues at coordinate 5,030 of NBIL01114127.1, read as the reverse complement.
AGGGCTGGATAGTGCCTCTGCATTTTTCGTAATTCAAGCTCTGAAGGACATCTGTCTTGATGGGAAAATAGTTGTTTGCTCCATTCACCAGCCGAGTAGCTACGTCTTTGATTTGTTTGATGACTTGTGCCTCCTCTCGGGTGGAGAAACTGTCTATTTTGGAGAAGCAAAGTTAGCTGTCAAGGTGAGTAGAAAAAACAAGCTGAAGGACAGAACTCCTGACAAACAGATAAAGGTAGAACAATGCTAATGTTGCAATCTACAAATGCAGTTCTTTGCAGGATCTGGATTTCCCTGTCCAACAAGGAGGAACCCATCAGATCATTTCCTACGATGCATCAACTCTGATTTCGACAAAGTAGCTCCAATTCTGTCGCGATGCACAGGGGAGCACGTAAGTATTCGTGAAGAAATTATTTACTGTTTTTTCTTCCTATGTCAGTTTCCAATTCCCATCTGTTTTCCATGTTTGGCTGGTAGCTCCAAGTTCATCAAATTCCCACTGGAATTTCATCACAGCGAGCATCAAAGCAACACTTCTCGAAAAATACAAGAATCAAAGCATTCTGTCAATACCAGAAAAAGGATTCGGCAAACCAAAGTCATCGCTGTAAGTAATCTCAAGAAGATCATAAACCATCTCGTGATGAAGCTTTAGTGTTAGAAGCTCACCTAACTGTAAAATTGTAGGAAGAAGAACTGATGGCTGTATCGAACGACAAGAACAAGAACAAGAACAGTTGGTGGAAACAGCTCTCCACACTCACTAATCGTTCTTTCCTGAACATGACAAGAGATGTGGCTTATTACTGGGTTCGGATGCTACTCTTCATTTTAATTTCAATGAGTGCCGGTACATTTTACTTCGATATTGGCTCTGTAAACTTGGCATTCATAACAAGATAAAAATGCTATACATATCTGTAGAGCTTCTCGCTTTTGTTGTCCGTTGGAGGCTTACCCTCTTTCGCTGAAGAACGAAAGGTAATTAACAGTCTATCCAGGACCTCACAACAAACACTTAAAGCTTCCAATTTAATGCTCTGTTCCTTCATATAAAAACACAGGTATACTACTATGAAATGCTAAACGGGCATTACGCTGTTCTCCAACTTCATCTCGTCTTTCCCTTTCTTGGCAATTAGCTGTGTATCCTCAGGAACAATAATATACTACAAGGTGAAATTTCATATGGGGTTCTCCTACTTTTGCTATTTTTGCATCAACCTCTTTCTCTGCATATCCATTATGGAAACCATTGGTATGACTGTTGTAATATTGGTGCCAAACTTCCTAATGGGTGTAGGCTATTTTCTAATCACAATACTTTCCCAGTTCTCAAAGCTATTTTCTCTCAAACTGATTGATATCATATCATATGTAGGTGTTGTTGGACATATCATCTGGGCTCTGCAGGCCAGTGGGTGATCTTCCAACCCCATGTCCTATATCAGCTACACTTCTTGGGCAATACAGGTAAAGTTGATATGGTTAGAAATATGTCGAATGATGAAAGGACGAAATGGCATGACATTTTCCTAGGGATGTTATTGAATTATCAGTCTGTCCTCTATTGGAGCTTCTGTCCTAACTTAAACACAGGGTCTGTACAGAAACGACATGATAGGGCTCAAGTTTGAACCCACTCTGCCAGGCGAAGATCTGATAACAGGCGAAAAGATCCTGCAAACGATATTTGGCATAGACTTGAGTCTTTCAAAGTGGTGGGATTTGGGTGCTCTCTTGCTGTTACTGGTTATCCGCAGACTTATCTATTTTCTGGTACTGAAATACAAGAAGAAATCATCCCTCCTTGACAGGCTTTACGCCAAAAGAAGCCTGAGAAATCTAGCCGAGAGAGCTTCGTTTAGAATCGAAATATAGCTCCTCAAGGAGAGACAAACCTCTCCATCCTTTTTCTGCTCAAGAGGGCCTTTCACTCCCTTACCATAAGGAAGCTTTAAAGCGGCCGATCATCTATTTGTTCTTGAAATACTGCACGCATGGTGTAACCATAATTCCAGCCGCTTATGCTATATTCGGATCTTCTTCAATATCAACAACAAAATGTACATTTTGATCAAACTCATCAATGACTGGCCATCAGCCATTCAATACCAAAATGGTTGTCATCATTTAACATAACAAAATGAAGTCAGAAATATTAAGAACATAAACTGGTCGGTGAAGAATCAAAAATCATCATAAACAAGTGCAATGTAAATTACAATAGCAGCACAAAAAAGTAAAACAATGGTTTAGAGTAAACTAATACCAAATGGGAACAAGATTTTCATCCGGTGATTCGAACTTGAAACCCACTAGTACTTTACCAATTCTGCGACTTGTATAGCTCCACTCCTTCATCTAGAGATTTGCGAGGTGGTGTGAAACGGTGAAGATGTCATACGATGGAAAACTTTGAATGATGAGATCAATGGTGTGGTTTTTGCGGCTCGTGCTCGTGGGATCCGGGCACTCCCAATTTCATAGAATTTTTTAAGGTGGATTTAAGTTAATTCTATCCGTTAAAGAAAATGGATGTCTAGTGCACCAGGTGTTTCAAGTAGGTGTGCATCCAACCTAATAAAGTTGTTACACGTAAATATGACTCTTTGGGTTTTATCCCACAATTACCTAAATTTATAGTTATTTCAAAATTTAAAATTTAAAACTTTCTAATCCGTAACTACCAACCCTAATATATAACTTTTTTATTTACTAATGTGAGTGAGTGAACGGAGTGCTGAGGGTGATAAAAATACTAAGTTCTTCCATATGGTTTGCAAGCTTCGTTCCCGCTGAAACTATATCTCCTCTTTGAATTTTAATGGCTCCACCAGCTTGGATCCATTTGATATTAAAGTGGGGGTTCACCGTTATTTTCAAGACTTTTTCTAGTCAGATGCTTGGGATCGCCCTATTTTTCTAGACTTGGGGATCTCAAAGCTTTTGCCATCGCAAGTTGGATTGCTGGAAGTCTTTCCTAATGCTCTTGAGATTAAGAAGACAGTTTGGGCATGCGGTAGTGACCGAGCACCGGGCTCTGATGGATTTACTTTTTTCTTTATTAAACAAGCATGAGAGGTTATCGGGAGCATGTGGTGGAGTTTGTCCGTACTTTTTTTTTTTTATCTCGGGTTGCATGCCAAGAGGAATAGACAATGCGTTTATGATCTTAATTCTCAAATTCCAAGGGGCTGACCAGCTAAAAGACTTCCGTCCTATCACGTTGGTAAGTAGTTTATACAAGGTGATTGAGAAACTTATGGCTTCTCGTCTTCGGGATGTTATTGGGTCAGTGGTGGGGATCGAACAACATGGTTTTGTCGGAGTTAAACAAACTTTACTTTGTGCTCTACTCGCTACTGAAGTTATCCATTTCCTTAAAAGAAAAAAGAAGAAAGGTTACATAATGAAATTAGACTTTCAAAAATACGACTCTATTGAGTGGGGTTATCTTGATCGTGTTTTGCACCTTATGGGGTTTGGATTGAGGTGGAGAAAGTGGATTTGAGAATGCTTGTCATCAGCCCGTACTTCTATCCTTATAAATGGATCTCCTACGAAGGAATTCACATCGGGTCGAGGTTTACGGCAAGGTTGTCCATTATCACCTTTCTTGTTCAATTTAGCAGCTGAAGGCCTTAATATCTTGCTCAAGAAAGCTGCGGTGAAGGGCAACTTTAATGGTATTGGAAACCCAATTTCAGGTTGGGAGGTCACACATGTCTAGTTCGCGGATGACACTTTAATTTTTTGTGAGGATTCAATACAAAGTCTCTTAAATATCAAACCCGTTCTTCATTGGTTTGATGCTTTCTTAGGACTTTAGGTGAATTTTCATAAGAGTTCTTTGATGGGAATTAATATTGAGTAGGACCAAGTCATCAATTCGGCAAATCGTCTCTACTATAGAGTGGAAACTCTTCCTACCAAATACCTTGGCGTCCCTCTTGGTGGAAATCTGAGCAGACGAGGAACATGGCAACCTCTCTTGGATAAAGTGCAACAATGCCTAGCCTCGTGGAAAGGGCGTCTGTTATCTCTAGGTGGCCGATATATATTGATCAAGTCAGTTTTGAATTCTCTTCCAATGTATCACCTTTCCTTATTTAGAATGCCATAAGGCGTTGCTAAATCCTTTGAGAAGATCATTAGAAAATTCTTTTGGAAAGGTTGTGATACGATCTAGCCTTCAAGGATGGATGGCCGAAGATGCTTGAGCTTGAGGATCTAGTCTCTTTGGACGGTTGGGTTTGTAGCCAGCGGTTGAAGGGTGTTTGATGGACGATTTATAGGTGGAAGATGGAGAGGATAACGTCACTAGAAGATAGTGGAAGGCGCAGCGGATTTAATGGAGGAAGCTTGAAGATGCGTTGATGAAGGATACGTTGCTTAATCAAGATATAAGCCGAGGGCCATGAATGAGACTCGGTTCTATGGATGATTAAGGTTTGTCTAATCAAGATGTCACCGAGAGACAAGAATTGGGGCTCAGATCAATGGATGATTACATGATGTTGGATTGTTAAGGATAATTTAAATTTCAGTCCTAATGACCCCTACTTCAAGAGCCCTAAACTAGTTAATCTACTTGGTCTTGGATAAGTGTTTAACTCAAAATCAAAGACATCTAAAAATGAGCCTATCACCCACTATTTATACTAAAGCCAGATACATGGGGTAAATACCCAAATACCCTTAGACAAAGGGTCTTGGACTTCGGCCTTGGCAACACTTGGAGGATGGGCCGAAAGGCTTAGGCGTGCGGGCTTCATGGGCTGCTAGGGTTGGGCGCGAGAAGGCTTATGGCTTGCGAGGGTTTGGTGCGCGACTCGTCATGGTTTGTGCGGCCTTCCCGTGAGGTGCGAGCGAGCGCCTTCGTGCTCGTATCATCACCAACCCCTTTAAGGTGATTCGTCCTCAAATCTAAGTCCTTCGGCTTCCCTTTGGCTTGCCATGCCATTGCTCTTCTTGTCCAATACTTGGCCCCCCTCATGCTCGTATCATCACCAACCCCTTCAAGG
>NBIL01114114.1:0-11398 GCA_002752925.1 Viola pubescens var. scabriuscula | reverse complement strand
AAAAAAAAAAGTACTACTAATTGCTGGTAGTAATTTACCGTAAATTTACAGCAAAATAAACGACATGGCATACGGTTAACGATATTACCCAACAAGTGAAAGACAGATCGCCACACGTAGCTTAGCTCTAGTATCGGAGGCGCGTAAAAGAGTCGAGACCGCGCTCAGACAGGAAGCTTATCTGATCTCCACGGAAGCAGTAATTATTTAAATTCCACTTTTTAAGAAATGAAAACTCTTATATCTAATTATACTAGTAATTTCTCAAATTCCCTTATTACCAAAACACCGCTCCCTTCATCAATTTCACCACCATCCTTTCTTCCTCTTCCTCAGGCACGCATCGGCTCACTCCGCCGCCGCATCTCCGCCGTTCCCCTCACTATGGCCGCCCAATCCGCTCCAGAACCCGGTAAGATTGCATAACTAGTTGATTACGAGTTCTTTAGATTTGCTTGTTTATTATTAAAAAAATTGTACTAGTAAATAGAGTGAGTGCTGTGTTTTCAGCGGTTCAGGTTCAGCAGCAGAAGGTCACTATATCAAACAAACACGGTGAGAATCTGGTGGGCTTGTTGCACGATACTGGATCGAAAGAAATTATCATCTTATGCCACGGTTTTCGTTCCACCAAAGTTCGTCGTTCTCGCTCCCATCTCTCACCCTCTCTTCTGCAATCTGTGTTCATGTCTCACTTAGGCGTTGCTATTGTACGTGCAGGAGGAGAAAATTATGGTGAACATTGCGCTGGCATTAGAAAAGGAAGGAATCAGTGCCTTCCGTTTTGACTTTGCTGGAAATGGGTAAGATGCTAATTTGGGTACTGATTGTCACTTCTTTTGGTATATTGTAATTTGTGGGTTATAATTTCATTGCGATTTCTTCTAGGGAAAGTGAGGGTTCGTTTGAGTACGGGAACTACTGGAAAGAGGCTGAGGATTTGCGTTCTGTAATTGAACATTTTAGAGGAGCGAACCGTGTTATACATGCCATTGTTGGGCATAGCAAAGGTATTGACTGATCACTGTGCATTTTGTCAAGAGAGAAACATCATATAAAAGAAGTCATTCAGAGTCACTTGGATCTGTCATGGAACTCTCGTGAGTGGTTTCTTTGATGCTGAATTTTGGATATCATGAGATAGTTCTAGTAATTGCATAGATAGAAGTTGACTAGCAGTTAGGAGCAATTCTGCAACACATTGACAGGCTGATATCATTTGAATGGTAGTGGGGATATTGTTTGAAATGTAGAGGTTATAGTAAATTGGAAATGGTGATGCAAAGTTGCAAACCATTGTGGCTGTAGAGAACAGCACCACATGAAACTTTTGCTTGTTTTAGCTTGCTGGCAGTAGGGTGGTAGCATATATAGTGTGAATTATGTCGATGGGGGATATTGACACTTAATGGTCTGGTTGTTTTTGACAGCCTAGTGATGTCTGTGTTTTCATCTTGTGCTTCAAGTTTCTGTTTCTTGTTCCCATACTGGAAAGCTCTTTTACTGAACAAAGTTATTTCAGGAGGTGGTGTGGTGCTTCTTTATGCTTCCAAGTATCACGATATCAGTACAGTTGTCAATCTTTCTGGGCGTTATGATCTAAAGAGAGGCATCGAGGACCGGTTTGGGAAGGAATTCATGGAAAAGATCAAGGAAGATGGATTCTTTGACGTCAAGAATAAAGCAGGTGATTCCTTTTTCTTATCCAATCTTCTAAACTAGGAAGAGTTTCAATTGTCCATCTACATCATGGTCGAGTTGTTCTCTCTCTCGGACATACACAAACACATTCAAAACACTAATTGGTTTTTAACTTCTGCAGGAGATGTTGTTTATCGTGTTACTCAAGAGAGTTTGATGGATCGCCTCAACATAGATATGAATGAGGCATGCCTTCTAATTGATAAAGAATGCAGGTGCGCATAATTTCCATTGTAGTAGCTTTTTTTCTTTCCAGAACTGTTCATTGTAGTTGTCCTATCATTTTTTTTCTTATCCGGGTTTTTCATATGAGAAAAGGTACGAAAGTCCAGTTGGATAGATTGTGGCCAAAGTTGTTTTATATGGAGAAACCTTGCTTTTCTCCAGTGAATTAGTAGATGAAATGGAGCATTTAGCGCTAGAATTGTTGAATGGGTCAGTAAATTGGTTGTGCATGCGCCATTGACTCACCACTACTCCGCGTGCAGGGTCTTCACAATCCATGGATCCGCAGATGAGGTTATCCCTATCGAGGATGCACACGAATTCGCCAAGATCATACCTAATCACAAACTACACATCGTAGAAGGAGCAAATCATTCATACACCTCCCATCAAGTTGAGCTAGCCTCTCTTGTTCTGAGCACAATAAAGGCAACGCTGCTGCAAGACAAGGGCATGGTTATGTGATTATAGGAAGCCTTATTCGATTTTCTGTGCTCTTTCCCTTTACAGCATTTTTCTTGTAGTATTGAATGGTTGAAGCCTAGAAACATTTCATTCTTCCCTTGTAAAAGTAAATGCAACTGTTTTTTTTTTCATGAAGAACAATCATTAAGAGCAATGTATATTACAAGGAAATAGCTACACCTTGCAACTCAGAAGATTTGACCACACGGGAATATGTGAAACTCTTCAAAATCATAAGAGTTGATGCATAAAGCAACGCAAAGCAAAGCTCTGCTATGATGAGATTTAAGAGCTTCATCCCCAAAGATCTTGATATCAAATGCTTGCTTCGGCTGTTCTTTTCCAAGCCGCATCATATTAACCCAACAACTCAGTTAAGAATAAAAATTACACTCTCATCTTCTTGTAGCATGCTTTCGTTTTTCATTTAGATTAGGCATGTCCTCATCGCTGCTGTCATATGCTCCAACATGTTCCTCCTCCTCCCCTTCATCCTGAGTCACATACCAGCAAGTAAGATCGTGCATCGATAATTTGCTGAAAATTCTTACCTACTTACCTGATATCTAACAAAGAAAGTCCTCTATACTCCTAGATTATACTATTACAATGCCAAGAAAATAATCGCTCTTCCGATTTACATGTCATCGCCTCAAGGACGATGACTTTGAACATTGGAAATTCTTGGTGCCTAATTGAAGAACAATAAGTAAAACTAGCAAGTGCTGTGCTGAGACTTACAGATCCTTAAATCAATTCAAATATTTTGAAGAGTGGATGGTTAGTTACCTCCTCATCATCGTCAAATGTCAAGTGCAAGGTTTTTTCCAAGTCAACCTTCTTGCCTGCTTTCATATCTTCCTGGAATTAACAGAAAAAGGAACTATTATAAATAATGAGACTTTTCACTAAGTTATTTCTTATTAACATCAAGGAAAGAAATTTCATACAAGGTCTGACTTCATTAACTCGACTTTCTCCTGCAAATCTGAAATATGATGCCTCAGACCCTGGAAAGAAAGAGTAGATGGAATACATCAAGCATACTTATTTTGAGTGAAGAAAAGTATTAATGCAAAGAGATCTACTCTCTATATACCTCACGTCTCTGAAGTTCAATTGACCTTGCTAATGCCTGCCTTCTTGTCAATAAATTAGCAGGCCTCATAGGCTGAGGACGTAAATAATTCTTGCCACGATAGACAATAATTGCATAACCTTTGGTAGTTCTATCTAAAGATACTAATATTCCACCACTCTCAGCCTCCAAAGCAATTGCAATATGCTTGACTTGAGCCAAATTTTTCCTCGTCACAAATATTTTCACCAATTCTCGATACTTCCAGTGTAGGTGCATGTTTTCTATAGTACCATCAAAGACCCCCCGCTTCCCTGGAACACAAATCACAAGCATATTTGACTCTACTCTTGTTCGAGCATTAGATCTAATAATTAAGCTGAATTCTTACCTAGAACAAGGAATGGCTTCATACTCAGACCCATCTTACGGAACAAAAACCTTTCCTCGTCACTTAGGGTTTCTAAATCAGTCGGCAGCTCTGCGGGATCCAAATGCTCCTGTACTTTTGCTAAAGCCTTCTCAGCCATTTTGAGTTTCCCTTTCGCCTAAGAGAATTCGAAGTTAGAAAGATGACAAACAAGAAAACTGTGACAAACCATTTGCATATTCTTCAAGGTAGTGCTTCCGCAACTTACAATAGCTAGTTTATTTTGAAGATGCTTGACTAATAAAGCACGTCTACCCAAAGTTGAATCTTTCCTCATCTCCTCTATGTCATCCCTGCTTGGTGGATTCCCCCACCTTGATGATGCCGCCAAGGTTTCAGCAAGTGTGCCAGCAACAAATGGGCCCTTTGTAACTTTGGCATTTGATCCAATGAAGGTCGGAGCAATCTGCCGGACATACTCTTCCCCTTCTTGGTAGACATATCTTAACTTCTGCCTCATTTTCAGTGTCTCGGAAACAGCTGGTGGTAAGAAGTCATTACCCCTGTACAATACAATGTATTCCTTGTTTCTTGAAAGTAATACACCCCCTGTCAACCTCTGTAAGCAAGAAATACAATGTCGGAATCGAATGGTACAAGAAGTTGGCATCAAACACCCATAACAATGAAGTTGGTGTTGGCCAGCAGTCTCCAACTTTCTTGGAATACTATTACAGTAGCCAACCCTTGAGAGTTGAAATAATTTAAAAGAAAACCAAATCTAGCAAACTAATAAAAAGTAACCAGAAGAAGCAGATCTTGAACACAAAAGTTATGCCATAAGGCTCTACTATAAGAGGACACAATTCACAGTACCCATGCCTTAAAAAACCTTGAAATGAATATCAAATCCTAGGACCAGTAAAGATTAACCAGGAGAAGGTGGATTTCTTAGGTGTACCATTATTCTATATGCAAAACAGGAAGGAATTTCTAGTCTGTAGTATCTATGCAGCAATTACACATAAAAATACGTGCCTGAAACTCATATTGGTAAAATCTCAAATGCAAACATGCTTACTCAAATTGGCAATCTAACAAGAGAAGACAAGCAGTTCTTGTAATCTGGTGAGATTCTAAAGAAGAATAAGTTGACTACAAATCCACATCATAGTTTTACTGCTTTTCCATTGAAGAAGGCAAAAGAGTTAAGGTACAAAATGGCAGTCAAAGCATGGCAAAGCCCTAAAAATTGCTCTCATTGAGGATGCACAGATGTTTGTAGTGTCTCACCTTGAGTTCTTCTGCCATCCTCTCATTGCGAGTATATTCCACACCACGCTTGATTGCTATCTTTGCAACAGCACTTCTTTCCCAAAGCTTCACCATAGCCTGTGCCAGACCTTGCAGTTCTCTGTTCCTTCCTACCAAAACAATCACACACAAAACTCTAAGCAAACATTGGTTTGGTGAATATGTGCATAGCACAACCAGAATAACTCTTACATACCCAAGGCAAAATGGGGAGGCATTGTTCTTGCGATCCTTCGGAGAACTGTCATCTCGCTATCTCTCAAACTACGCCTGACCCCATAAGGAAGAAGTCTGAGTGGAGGTTTAAATTCTGGAACCACAGCAAGGAGCAAGTCTGCATCAACAGGCAATGGCTCACAGCCACACCAGTCTTTATATCTTGGACCCAGCTCGTCCAGCAAATGGTTGAGTTCACTGAAATCCATCAGCTCTTTTTGAGATAGCTCTCCTAAATATTTTGGAGCATCAGGTATAAAGGATTCTTTAACTTTAAATAAGTCCTTTACTCCTGAACTATGTGGATCATCCCTCCTTAGTTCTTGCACTCTTGGTAAAACATCCATATCAGCCTCGCTTTTCTTGTTATATGATTGAACGCATTGAAATTTGTACCCTATTCCCCGGTACAAAACCACAGAACTGCCTGATCTCCATATAACCAAACCCCCAGTTCTATTCTGAGGTAGAAAAACAAAAGTTTAGCAGAAAATGACTGTAGAATTAACTACAATTACAAACCTAACACTAAAAGAGAGTCTTGGAAACTTAGGCACACCATCTCTGAGGTGCAACCGAACTCCAAACTACAGTCCATTCCATGTAAAAATGGATGACATTCTAAAAATGTGTTGAAGAAAACAGAGTAATAGTCAATAAATTTAACTAAATCCAATCACTGACCTCAAGCATCTCATGTGTCCTTTTCATGTTGCATGAAAGCGGCTCCTCAAATTTCAACTTCACCACCTCATCCACCCTCCACTTCTCATGAATAGCATCCACCAAATTCTGCGTTATCCCCCCAGGCCCAACTTTTATCCTCTCAAGCATCCTCAATGCCACATTCCTCAGCCTCTTCAACTCATGGTCAGGCAACATCTTCTCAGCTAATGCAGTGTTGCTCCTCTTCCTCCTCTCCTGTCCTTCCGCATTCTCCTCCCTCCATGGCAGTCCAATCAAACTACTATCGCTGATATTAACAACATTGTCACTAGATGGTTTCATGCCATTTGAATCCTTGATCGCTACCCTTTCCTCATCTCTATCTAACTCAAGTGAAGCATCATCAAAGTTAACAACTTTACCCTCAATTTTATCATCAAAATTAATTTTCTTTCCTACAATATCTTCCCTATCTTCACTGTTCTTGGAAAACTCAACTGCCATGTTATCTTCCTTCTCATCAACTCCACTCTCCTTGAAAAACCCATTTGCCACTTTATCTTCCTTACGCGGAGATTCAAAATGGGTGTTTTCATGTTTCATTCCATGTACCCAAGGAGCTGAAATTAAGTGATTTGGTACAGAAAAACTCACGGGTGGGATTGCATCATTTGCTAACTCCGACCCAACAACAGCACAAGCTTGCTTCTTTTCTGTCTCTTCCTCTTCCTCTTCCTCATCTTCCTCTAAATCTTCTTTCTCTTCTAATAGGTGCTGGTACTGGTGTTCTTGTTCTTGCCACGGAAACTTTTCTCTCGTTGAAGGGAGTTTTTGAGACCATTTACTCTGAATTTGCTCAAGGAAGCTAGGCCTTAACTTTCTCTTGTAACTTGTCGCATTAACTTGAATTCTGTGATGGCAACTACAAGAAATTCTAAATTTCGAAGCTTTGAGGCTGCTACTACAACCTGTGGTATAGAGTTGGGGATGGAGAAGAAGAAGAAGATATGTGTTAGAATTATCAAGAGATAGCGCCATAGCAGTGGAGAAATGGGTTTGGGCTGTAAAAATACATGTTAGATTTTTTTAATTTTCGTCACTACCAGCAAAAAGAACCCTTCTCTCATGTTTCATTTATTTTGGAAGATTTTTTTACAGGCCCGTGAGATACCACCTGGCCCAACAGTAATACCAAACTGAAAACCATAAGCCCAAACATAAAAATCAATTTTTTAATATTACAAAACTGAAATAAGCCGGATGAGCTTATAGCTAGTAGTACTTTTTAGTTTTTACAAAACAGAAAGGGGTTAGATTTCGAGGTCGAGCCTCTTAACTTCCGATTCTTACCTACGTTGGAAAAAGGAAGAAATAAAAAACCAAACTCTAGCTTATAGAAGAAGAAGAAAAAAAATCATAATGCTTATTGGTTGAAGCTATTGGATTCTTAACCTTCTTTTAGTAAAAAACAAAAGAAATCGAGAGTTGCTAGCCCATTTTAAATGATAAGCCCAAGTTAACATGGGCTAGTATTAAAAATAAATAACATAAAGGAAAATTCAACCTACATAACATGGGCTTAATTTCAATAGATTTTTGGAAGTAATATCACTCTTCTATTTCCCTTTGTGTATTTGCAACATTTTCCACTTTTGGAAATAGACAGAATGAGATCTAACTAAGAAAGTTAGGGCTAGAAAGTCCATTTTCAAAAGAAACGTGCAACTTGAAAGAAAAGTTGTGGATGAGATGAGACACTTCTCTAAAGCAAATGGCTTTACAGCTATGTTTAATTTACAAAGTTTGGTATGACACCACAAAGAAAGAAAGAAAAAGTACAATTTCTTCTGTTATAAAACCACTACTATATATATACACATGCATTTGCTCACAAAAATAAAATAAAAAGCAATCATATAATACATTAATCAAGTACATTTACATGTTCTTTTTAATGAAAGTTAACAAGATATCATGGCTCTAATAGGGTTTGGTTCCTAGACACAATTTTATGAGTATAATTTGTATTGCTTGTCTATTGTCTCTCTTTCTTTATGTTTTCTCTAGCCAATAAGCGTTTACTTGTAAGTTATAATTCGTAATAAATTTTAATGCGGTTGAATCAATCAACTATTCTCTTAATTTTTTTAAAAAAAATGTTCGCACTTTAAATAAATTATAATGAAACTATAAGAATAATAATAATAAAAAAGACTTAAATAAAAAAATAAAGATAATTTAAAGAGAAAAAAAGGGTCCAAAAAAAAATGTAGAGATGGTAGGGTGGTGAAGGGATTCACTTTTGATGTCTCCTTGATGCCTGCAGCCTGAAAACATTCTGTGCACATAATCATATACATTTTTGCCTATGGCCCATTCATTTTTAAGATACATAGGCCGCAATGCCGCAAAATTTCACCATCCAATCCTTTGCAATTTTTCCTTTTTCCTATGTCGGAAATCATTCTTTATTCATTTATTTTTTTCGATGTCCTCCGTATCCTCATTCGAGCGAGCAATATTGGGTTTTAAAAGAAATAACTTTTTCAGCGTGATTTGTTTTATTTCTAAATCTCGAACAAGTATTCCATCACTTGATTATAATTAATATTAACCATGACATATGATAATAATTTAAAAAAGAAAAAGAGAAGGAATGCTGTTTGCTTTTTCTAAAAATAAGTTCTTTATTCAGTTTGCCAGGCTAGATTATGTATTTACAGGTGATACTGAATATAAAGACAATGAAATCCCTACAAAGAAATCTGTCCTATCATGTTTTGGACAATAGTAATAGTTGCTACTGGAAAGAAAAAACAACAAAAGAATAAATGCATAAAAAAAGACCTAATTATCATTAAAAATTCTCTGTCCTGGTGACAGAATCATTTTTGGATCAAACTTAGCTTTCATCTCTCTAAATCTCTCCCATTTAGACCCAAAATGCTTCTTAATCCATTCTTCTTGAGTCCTGTAATGTGGTAAATATTGTACAACCTTAAGACCAGCTTTGTCACAAAAGTCCAACAATTCTTTGTTTTGATCATAATAGTCCTCCCAGTCATTAGATCCACTTGAATACAAAAACCCCACAGTATAGAACATATCCCCATCTGGTATAACTGCTGACATCCTATCATCCCATCTGCAATTTAATCAAAAAATATATTCAATATAACGATTAGGCATGTAGTTTGGTAATAGGTGGTTTCGTGGTGGGAAAGTACCGGTAAAGACTCCAGTCGGGTTTCAAATCACTTACTTGTTTCTGTTCATGGGATAGCAAAGGACAGGTCCATTGGTGGTAATGTTTCTTTTAAGGACAATGTTCCTAAAAACACCAGAGTTGAACTGTGAAATGCTTGATTTTGGGAGGAAAATATTGAGCCATGGATGTGAAACATCAAGCTGTGCTTCTGCATTTCTCACTCTATCCAAAAAATCCACAAAAGACACATCTTTCTCAAACTTCATCCCATCTACAAAGCTCAGACCTTTAAGCAATTGCTGCAATTCCTACCAAAACAAAAAGTGACCCAACTCATTAAATTAAAAACTAATGCACTAAACAGAAAAGAAAAAGAAACAAAGAAATGAGAAGAATCTGGTATGAATTTGATTGATGATGGTGACAAAATACTAACCTTGGCCACAGTGTATTTGGACCCATCATCATAATATTTGGCTACTTCCAGGCAGTAAATGATGCCATGTTGGGTTGCTAGGGACGTGATTCTTGGAATATCAGAAGAAGGGAAAAAGGAAGATCTCCAATTATTTGGAGGACCTTGGTCCATCAGAAGTGAACCTTCCAAATAATCAAGTCCATTGATTGAAATTAAACTTTCTTCATCTTTGGTGAAAGATGGAAAATCTTTATACAGCATCCTCACCCATTTCACCTATTCATTTTGGAAAAGAAGACAGGATCGTATAGATTAGAAATTATAGCCCCAGAAATGAAATGAAATTATGTAAAAATGTAAAAAAAAGAAATGTTTTAATTTGATCTGTATAAAGTATATATATATACGAACCCTTTTTGGTGCTGGCTGTAAGGCAATTCTTGCCCTGACTATAATTCCAAATTGGCCTAATCCTCCAAGAACAGCAAAGAAAAGGTCTGAATTCTTGTTTTTTGAGCAAGTGATAAGCTCACCTTTTCCTGCATCATCAAAAGCATGTAACCCATGAGCTTTAATGTTGTAACAGCTCCATGCAAATCAAGACAAAAGACAGGTGACATGATCAATGCATGTTCACATGAAAAACACCACATGTATAGTACAACAGTAGTTGTTACTGTTGAATCTCATCTTTTGCATCATCACATCTTTAGTAGCAAAGTTGTTAGGTGTGGAAAGAAAAAGACTGTAATTGTAAATGGTATTACATCCTTGTATACATTACCAGTAATCACATCAAGTTCAAGAACATTGTTGATTTGAGGACCGTATCGAAATGATTGGCCGCTAATTCCAGCATTAGAGAGTGTCCCACCAATGGTTAGGTGCAGATAATCAGTCCATGACATAGGTGCAAGTCCATGCTCCAATGCAGCATGTAACACATCAATCCACAGCTGCTCACCACCAACATCAGCAAAAAAACCCTGATAAGGGTTTTTAGAGACAGTAATTCCTGACCCTTTTTTCTGATTTCTGAGATGCATCATGTCTACTACAACCCCATTTGAAGCCATGGCCTGGCCATTGACAGAATGGCCATGGCCCCTAGCAGAGATGGTGAAGGGAACAGAGGAATTGGTGGAGAGTTTTATTAAGTTGGCAATGTCTTGTGGTGAAGATGGATATAGAACAGCAGAAGGGTTTGTATGGACAATGTTGCCAAAATCTACAGAGGCTGATGCTATTGCATCAGAATTGGATTGGAGTTTGTCTGCAAAATCAAGTTCTTGGAATAATTCTGGTGGTAGTGAAATTGGTAAATGAGGTTTTCCTGTGGTGGAAGTTATTACAGAGGCAAGTATAAGGATTAAAGATGTAGAAAATGATGCAATTCTTGATCTGATCTTAGCCATATTTTTTGTTTTCTTCAGGTGAAAAAAAGAAGACCAAAGAAATAAAGAATTGGAGAAAGAAAGGAGGATTGTACTATAATAAAGAATTGAATGGAGGAGAGGGTGAATTAATGGAGAAAATGAAGGGTGAGGTGGATATAAATAGGAGGAGGGAGGGAGAAGAGAGGGGAAATTGCATGAAAATGGAGATGGAAATCTTGGATGCAGAGGAGAAAATCTTTGGATTTTGAAGTACTGTTTGGAACATGCATAGTTTTGTCAAAGATATGCAAGGACATGACCTTGGATCCATTCCATGACTTATTTGCTCGATGTTATATCA
>NBIL01114059.1:0-12750 GCA_002752925.1 Viola pubescens var. scabriuscula | reverse complement strand
TGCGTTTACTTTATACCATTTTTTTCTTTCCTTCGAGTCTTTCCTTTCATATCCAAAACAAGAGAAAATCCTTATTTTCTCTCTTTCTTTCCACTCATTTTACACTCAGCAAAGTTCTATGTTAATATGACAATCAAAGTAGACAAATGGATAGAAAGGGAAATTAGCTAGGGAAAGGAAATAAAAGTTGTATATATATTTTTTATGCATGAGAACAATTCATAAAATAAAATAATATGAAACCATAAGCTCTAAAAAAGTGCCACGTGGAACATTCAACATAACCAAAAAATAACGTCTTTCACAAATTAAGGTAAAATATTTTACATTTTTTTATTGAAGTTCTCATTTCGTATTCTTTTAATAATACAACAGTAATTTTAATATTATTAAAAAGAAGAAGGTGAAAATAGAAACATTTGATCCTTTTTTCATTCAATTTAACCCACGTCAAATTGTCCAATTTTAAGTCTTTAATAAATATACTAGCAGCAATAGGTCAAGATGTACATAGAGCAAACACAAAATCACTAACAAATATATTTATATTTAAAAGACAAAAAAATTAATATAATATCTCTCATTTATTTATGTAAAGGTAAAAGTAAGTTGTTTTAGGATCAATACAAGTATAACATATTGTAAAGATTTTTAAACTCTTAAAAATTAAATAGCGAATGCGAAAACTTAAATTCAATCACAATTAATATTAGAAGTTAAACATTTAATAATTTTGAATCTAAAAAAACAAGAATCAATCTATTTTAAAAAAATTCGATGTGTTACAATATTTAATTTTAAATTTTAAATTTTAAATAAACATATTAATACAAATAAGTCAACTCACGTATAGCGCGAACACAACCCTAATTTTAAAATTTAAATGAAATAGAAGGAA
Organism: Viola pubescens var. scabriuscula; assembly: GCA_002752925.1. NCBI lineage: Eukaryota > Viridiplantae > Streptophyta > Magnoliopsida > Malpighiales > Violaceae > Viola > Viola pubescens. The sequence goes on along the minus strand of NBIL01114059.1, from coordinate 11,852 downwards.
ATAAGAATGAAATACTCAAATGCATAGTTAATTGTTGAACCTTTTTCATTTTATTTCACTTATGCTTAGAATAACAACCAAATTGACTAAAGTAAAAAAAAAAAAATCAAGTTGAACAGAAAAATGAGAAGAAAAATTAGCAAGGGAAAGGAATGGAATTAGAATAGAATGAACAATTGTAGAATTCTTTTTATGTATGGCAACAATTCTAAATTCAAGGAAAAAAGAAAGGAAAATGATGAGTGAATTTATTATCATATCTCATGGGAGAAAATATTTCGTTTTCCTTCCATTTCCTCCTACTTATGGGAGAAAAGCTTTTTTAAATTATGTGGCAAAAAAATCTTTTATTTCTCCTCTTTTACCTTCCTTTCCCATTATTTTCATTGTCTTTTTTTTTAAGAGAAATTATAAAATCATCTCAATTCTTTCCTTCATGCCGTACTAAACTGATTGGACTTAATTTATGATAGTTTTACCACATATTTTTATACATTTTGAATGGTGATTCTACTGATATGAGTATGATTTCCATGCTATTTGCAGAAAGCCGTGTTGGAGAGGAAAGAGTGAAAAAATGGGCATAAAAGAGCTATTTCTGGCAGAGTGGAACAAACACTTTTCTTGGCTGGTCTCTTGACCAAGAGGACCGTCTTGGCTGATAGATAGTCCAAGCCTCCGTGCAATACTTAAAGTCAGAAGTCATGTACGACTGTGGCTGCTGGTTTATCCTCAGAAGAGTTGGAGTTGCGTCCTTCCTTCTTTGTTCAGCTTTTAGACTTCTAATCAGAGAAGAAGAGTGATCAAATACAATTAAGTAGTTTTAGGATTTATTATTTTCTTATTTTCTTTTAGAGATATTATTGAAGGAGGAAACTATATAGTCTCCCTAGGGTTTCTTTTGAGAAAGGATCTTAATCCCTTCTCTGCCGTTTCTACTTCTGTTCTTGAATTCTAAAACCTTGCTCCTTCGTTTCTTCACAGAAACGAAGGATTCGTTTTATTCTATTTGTTCTTTTGTTTTCTTTAAACATAAGTATGAGTTGCTAAATACATCTTTTCTAGTAGAAGCATTTAAAGTATGATCATGAGTTTTTCATGAGATTTAATTGTTCTTAGTTAATCTTTACATCTGCATTTAATTGATCTCCATTATAATTGTATTGCGCTTCTTTTTGTTTTTAGATCTGGCTAGTCTAGAGTTAATTTGATTCCCACAAGTGTCATTCTTCTTCGTTACGACAACCCTTTCTTGGGCCATTTACGGACCAAGAAGATCGAAGTAGATAGCTAGCCCTGAGAAGCTAGTGGGAAAGATTAATCTGATTTAGTCCCAATTGACAACCGATGATCATAGGTTTGGAATTGTCTTCCCCTAATCGATCATCAATCAATTTTAGTAAACCCTTTAACCAGCAACATACTAGTTGATTAAGAATCATTTCTAAGCATACCTGAGGTGACTTTGATACAGGAGGGAAGCATGGGTCATAAGCATACATTGATCCTATAGCAACTCTATAGATTGAAAATGAATACCCCTGCATCGATGATTGCTGCTCATGTATCATAGCTTGTTAGCTTCTACTAGGAATTTCTCATATCTGATTGTTTCGTTCTTGATCTGTTTCTTGACCAAGAAGATTATTCTTGGCGTGGATTGTTTACTTGCTTTATTTTCTTTTCAGTCTTTAGTTTTAAACAAAATTCCCTAATTTCACCTAAGTGTTATATCTGATCTTTACAAGCATTCGCAAAAAAATCATACTTTTACTCTTTGTGGATGAACCTCTTACTTGTTATTTACAATTAAACTTGTTCTTATTAGTGAGTTGTATTTATTAATTATTTTTGACGGAGTCGACGCCCATCATAAACATTAATGGGAGGAAATTTTTATGAGACCAAGAGAGTTTTTCAAGTATTTCATTTTTATCCAATTCATTTAATTTCCTTCCACTAAATTTTTCTCATACAAAAACATTATTATTATTTTTTAAAATTCTTTAAATTGTTCTTCAATTCATACATGGCATATAATGTCTAATCGGTTAAGTGGAATATTAATTAAATAGACAATGACATGCTTATTCTCTAGATTATAACACTTTGTTTAATCTGGTTTCTAAAGCATAAATTTGTTTAATCTTGTCGCCAAAGTATGTTCACTTTTATTAACTTTATCCATTTTAAGGTTTTTTACCAACTTAGAGTACTAATGTGTAAGTTACATACAACGTGACAAATGACGAAATTAAGCAAATAACTATACTTTAGAGACCAGATTAAACAAGTGTTATATTTTCAGAACCAAATTAAACAAATTTGCACATTAGTCATGCATATTAATTACACGCTACGTAGCTAAAACTAGAACGTCATCAACGTGAGCTTGTTACAAGTAATAAGGGAGCCAAATTAAACGAAGTACGTTAAGACCGACAATAACAACTAGGCACTTTTTGATGGCTAGTAAGCAATTAGAATGTTTTATTGTCCTTCCAAATAACTTTATACAACTGAATTAAATTCATGAAAAAACGCATAAAGCTGAATTATAAATCTTCTATAGTCATTGTGGGTCCCGACTCGGGAGTGTATCGAAGAGTCCATTAACAATAACAATATTTTCAATATTTTTTTCTCCACTTCTACTCATTTTATGCCAGTTTTTATCATTTTCTTCCAAAATTTGAGTAATTGTAAAGAAAGAGGTGCATCAAGATTCTCTCTTTTACCCCTCGTTTTGAGTGGCGAAGCGTAAGATTTTTGGAACGCCTTTTCACAATCTGGGCGGCTGGTTGCACACCACCTGTTTGATAAAACGAGCAAAAGAGAAATGGGTTTGAAGACAGCATTGAAATGGACGAGAAACATAACGCCTTCCCAAGTGAAGCGTTTGATGCGAGCAGAGAAGGACGTGCAGAAGTGTAAGCTTATTTTTGACTCCGCCACAGCTGAATACGGTAATGGGTTTAGGCATGACGCCACCACATTTGGCCTTATGATTGCTAAATTAGTTACCACTAATCAGTTTACGCCTGCAGAGGAGATGCTTAGCAGAATGAAGCAAGAAAATTGTGTTATTAGTGAAGATGTGTTTCTTATGATCTGTAGAGGGTATGGGCGGGTTCATAGGCCGCTGGATGCAATGAGAGTTTTTAACAAGATGAATGATTTTGATTGCTTACCCACCGAGAAGGGTTATATCAGCGTGTTCGCTGTTCTAGTTGAAGAGAATCAGTTGAAGCTTGCAATGAGGTTTTATAGGCACATGAGGGAAATGGGTATTCCACCTAGTGTTGCCTCACTCAATGTGTTGATCAAAGCACTTTGTAAGAACAGTGGAACTATTGATTCTGCTCTTAAGATATTTCGCGAAATGCCTAATCGCGGGTGTCTGCCAGATTCTTATACCTATGGTACATTGATCAATGGTTTGTGTAAATGGGGGAAGGTTCTTGAAGCTAAGGAGTTGTTTAAGGAGATGGAGATTAAAGGTTGTTCGCCATCTGTTGTTACGTATACATGTTTGATGCATGGTTTGTGCCAGTCTGACAATGTTGATGAAGCTATGGGATTGTTTGAAGAGATGAAAAGGAAAGGCGTTGAACCAAATGTATTTACCTACAGTTCTTTAATAGATGCTCTTTGCAAGGGTGGGAATTGTTCACGAGCAATGGATCTTTTGGAGATGATGGTTAGTAAGCGCATTAAGCCTAATTTGATAACTTATAGTAGTTTGATTAATGGACTTTGTAAAGAAGGAAAAATTATAGAAGCTGTGGAGGTACTTGACCGAATGAAGCTCCAGGGAGTGAAGCCAGATGCAGGACTGTATGGGAAGATCACAAGTGCTTTCTGTGATATGAGCCGGTACCAGGAGGCTGCAAACTTCCTTGATGAGATGATCCTTGGGAGGATCTCACCAAACAGAGTAACATGGAGCCTTCATGTTAGGATTAATAATATGGTGGTCCGAGGCCTTTGTAGCTGCGGCAATCTAAATCGAGCGCTTCATTTGTATTTGGCTATGCGTACTCGAGGTATCTCAGTTGATCCTGATACTTTTGATTCTCTCATCAAATGTTTTTGTAAGAAAGGAGACCTTCACAAAGCTGCTCACATCATCGATGAGATGGTGCTCGATGGATGTGTTCCGGTGAAGGAAACATGGGGTGCTGTCGTTGGTGGATTTTGGGATCATAGAGAGGGGCGGGAAGCATTTGAGTCAGTACTGGATGAGCTGATGTGAGAATTTGTTGAGCACACAATAGAAGATGGAAAGGAAGATGTTTGATATTTAAATGCATTCTGGATGGATTTTATTCTACGAGGGGAAAATAAAGTGATGTATTCTTCCTTCACCGACATCTCAGATCAATTTTTTTTCTTGAATGGGTGGAAGCGTAGATTTAATGTCGCCTCTGTGCATCTTAATTTTTGTACCACACGAGAGGTACCCTTCTAGTGGCATCATTATTGACTGCAAGGGTACGGCAATTTATTTGTTGTATGGAACTTTTGTTCAGTGTTTGATACGGTGTTCTTCATTTGTTCTGACTCTTTGAATTCTTCATCATCAAACATCCAAGTAACTGAAACCATATCGGTGTTAGTGTCTTCCTCTAAAATGGTCACATTAGGAGGCCTTTGCAATGTTTATTTTTCAAGATCAATGTTAACATGTTCAATGTTGAGTACAACTTGCTGACAGCAATGATGTTTTGGTTGCAGGGAATGACTATTTTATTGCACTTGAAAAACAAAACAAGGAAAAACTATGGCGTACAAATGGATAAGAAGAGTCATACAACTTTGTGCAGGAAGATTCAATTGGTTAAGTTTTAATTAGTTGAGAGTGGGAAGCCTATTCCATGGCGCTGGGTAGGAAACACAATGAACAACATACTGCCCATAACTCCAATTCCAACTGGCAATGCTGTGAGTACCTCTTGCGCCTCAGTTGTTGGTGTCGGATAGAAGCAGTTTACAACATTTTGATCAAATAAGGCAATTGCTGCAAATACAAGTAGTGACATGAAAGCATGCATGAAATCTATAAACCGCAGCTTGTATTTTGGCGCGAGTTCAGGTGAAATAGTTGCTGACCCATCAATGACCCACAAGCCTCGTAATGTCGCGAACCCATAACAAACATTTCCATTCTTGTCCTTGAAGCTATCAGTGAAACTTGATAGGAAACATGAGGTTCCGCACAGCACCACGAGTACAGCAGTCATTGATCTGCTGACTGCATCGCAATGACCTTGGTTTGAAAATACGGGCGACAGAAGTTGGAAGGCAAGAACTGTTCCGGTAGGTAAAAGATTGGCCAAATGTCCCGTGCTCTTGAATGTCTGACTTATCGCTTTCTGAATCAGGTTTCTCTCATCTGGATCAGGAAACGGCATATCCTGCAGGAGAGGAAGCTTTTCTTCGGAAGTATGGTGATGGTTATCTGCTTCTACCTTAATCTCCATTTTTTCAACAAACTCTACTCTCTTTCTCATGTAGCTCTTTGTTGTTTTGTATGATTATTGTTTTTGCAAGACTGTTTATAAGCGAGGGAATGGAAGTTAGTTGTGACTTGCAAGAAACATGAACCGAAACTTGAGTAAGTGCCTTGGAAAAGAGTTAGCTTTTACCAGAATTTCAGTTACAGTTTTTTGTCCTATGTTTTTAGTTACCGACCTGTAAGTTTGTTCAAAGTTGCATCACTTCAATGATCATTGCTTGTTTCTTTAACTTCTGTTGCAGTAAATTAGAATTATTTTTTTTATTTTCTAGGCTTTTAGATGTGCTTGCACATAGCTTTTTTATTCAAATTAAAACTCTGGGTTTGCTGGTAAAGCTATATTTAAAAAAAACATTATCGGTATTATCTAAAAGTAAAATAAAATAAAATATTATCAGTATATATATCGAATGGCTTGCAAGTGATTAAACGTGTCAGTTTTGTTTATTTATTTGATTTTGAAGAGGATAATAATTAATTTGCTAATTATTTATCTTCCATTCCAATGTGACCAATGACATATCTTTAAGGCATCAAATTACGCTTACTTTAGGCTAAAGAGAAACCGACCTACATGCCTTCCACGTTAGCTATTTGCCAGATGGGCATTCATTTTTCAGAAAAAGAAAAATTGGAATATATCGTTAGAATATGAAGAGTTGAATAATCTACCTCGTCAACATTATTACCCTTTTACTAATTAGGTATTATGATATTATCCCTACATTAGTCTATATGCTTAGGTTGCTTCTGCTACTGCTTATCTTGTTGTTATGGCTTAATTATGTAAGCAGTAATAAACTAATATTAAACTTATCATAATATAATAAGTTTCCAAATTAGGAAAGGATTAGACGTGGAATTATTCTTACAAAAAGAGAGGGAAAAAATAATTAAATAAAATATCAATGATCTTATTGTATTTGTGCATTCTATGATACCCAGATCCATCATATGCATTCAAGTATAGAGGATCCATCGAGGCCCATTGAACTTTGTGGGTGTAAAATAATGTGTTTATTTATTCAATTTTTATCAAAATAATATGTGTTTAACATAAGTGTCTTTTATGCGACTCTTGTAGTTCTTTAATTAAAAAAAATTATGTGTAATTTCTTAATTTTGTTATTATGGTACGTATACTATAATGGAGTTTTGGTACAAATGTAAGCGCCGACCTTGAATTTCAAGGGATCGATTTGAATTTATGCTATATAATTCAAGCAATATATAATTGTAAACAGCAGCAACAGTAAAAATGGATATGATTTTGTAAATGTTTGAATTGACCAATGAAAATACTTACATAAAATTGTAGGTTTTAAAAACTAATAAATCAAAACAATGAAAATAAATAGAGGAATCAAGTAAATCACAAGTGAGGTTGAGAATGTATTCAAATGTGGAAACAATCCTAGTAGAAGCTAAGACAAAGCATGATTCATAAGTATTATTCAATTATTGATGCGCGAATAGTTATTTGTAATCCGCATAGTTGTTATACGACCTAGGTACGCTTAGGATCCCTACTTTCATCATATTTCAAACCACCTAAAGAAGAAAACGCTCTAATGAATGATCCTAATCAACTAGTACATTGTTGATTAAAGGGTTTACTAAATTGATTGATGGTTAATTAGGGGAAGACAACTCTTGATCTAGGATCCTCGATTGCCAATAGGGTCTAAATCAAATTAATCTTTCTCGCTAACTTATTAGAGCTAGTTGTCTACTTCGATTATCTTGGCCCATAAGTGGCCCTAGAATGGGTTGTCGTAGTCAAGAGAAATGGTTGTTTATAAATCTGATTAACCCTAGATTGACCAAATCTAAAATTAAGAAGTGCAATGAAGTTAAAGTGGAGATCAATTAAATGCAGAAGTAAAAATTAATTAAGAATAATTAGATCTCATGCATAGTTAGAATCATGCTTTAACGCTTCTACTAGGAATAATGAGTTTAACATATTTGAAGAAAACAATAAATTCAATTGCATAAAAGTATCCCTCGTTTTTTGGAAGAAGACGATGGGAGCAAAACCAATTCAAAAACAAAAGAAAGAACTCAAACTTAGCGAGAGGAGAGAAGATCTTAGAGAGCCTTTCTCTGCATAACCCTAAGGAGATTTATATTGTTTTCTCCCTACTGTTATCAAAAAGGAAAAGAAATAAAAATAATTCCTAAATCAATTCCTAAAGTGTATCTTAATCTCTCTCAAATAAGATCTTCTAACATATGAGGTTGAAAGAAGGTCGAGACTTTATCCGCCTCATAAGTCAAATAAGATCCAAAGCATGTGCTTTAAAAATCTCTATCTTAAGTGATGCATACTATTAGGACTCTCTTTCTCGATGCAGCCAATAAGGTTATTCTAGGTCAAGAAACTAGCCAAGAAAGGCATTGAGTACATCTTTGTCCACTCTTTGTTCTTTTCTGCTCTTTTCCATCTTTAACTGTTGCAAGGTTATTTTCTGCAAAATATAGAGAAAGTTGACTCCAATCAGTAGTATCACTATCTAAATTCCATGAAAATATATAGTGAATAATGGTATGAATATCCACGATATTCACCTAAACCATATCCATGTCACCTATTTTTTACCATATTCATATATATACCATTACCATTTATTTTTACATTAGGTCAAACCATATCCATACCATTAACTATCCATACTTAATGGATATCCATTAATGGAAAGAAAAAAAACTATGTACTCCACCATAAATAAATAAAATTACTTCTAAAAGAACATGAAAAACTTCAAAAATAAAAGTTTAAACACACAACCGAAGTCTACATGAATTAAATTGAAAAATATCCAAAAAAAAATACTCTAAAACTCAACAAATTACAAATCCTTGATAATTAAGACAAGTTCAAATTGCAAGTAATCATGCTTGAGTTACTACACTTGCTCGTCGTTTTCCAGATAGCACACACTTAAAGCTGTAATTTAGGATCTGAAAAAGAGAATAAAATTAAATTAGATGAGACAATATAAAATCAGTAGAATTTAACACATTAGTTAAGTTAATATTAAAAAAAATTAATAAACCAAGAGGGAAAGTACAACAACGGCAAAACCAACAACAATAGCAAAATTAACAGCAACAAAAACAAAGGCAGTAGCAAAAACAAAGGCAATAGCAAAAATGTCAAAAACCAGTGAAGTGAAATGTAAATTAATATTAAAACTTAACGTCGATTGCTTTGTGTAACCAATCTTGCGAGCACATCAAAGCTTCTAAGGTATTCACTTGAAGTCGACTTCGGTGTGAATCAACAACTCTACCACTTGTGCTAAAAGTCGCTACTAATGCAACTGTAGAAACTGGAATAGCAAGAAAATCCCGAGTCATTGTTTGCAAAGTAGGGTACATTACATCAAAAAATTTAAACCATGGCAGCACTCCTTCCTCTAAGTAGTGATCCAATTCAAACTTTACATGTACATTAGAAGCGTTATCATTCAAGAATTGAAGAAGTCCATTTTTATTAGAAGCAGAGATTGTGTTTCTGACACTTGAAGAATCGACACTTGAAGAAGAGGACGTAACAGATGAACGAGTCCTACTTTGACAGTGTTGGTATTCTTGAAGTAATTCGTATCATGTCTTCTTAATCTTAGCAATTTTAAATTCAGCACGGTCTCCATAGATAGTTAGAAAATAAAATTCGACAACCTTCAACCTATACCTTGGATCCAATACTACCGACACATCCAAAAGTAGGTTTACTTCATTCTAATACTTGGAGAACTTATCAAACATTTTTTAGCCATGTTGTAAATCAACAAATCATCAAACTCCATCCAAAAATATATAGCTTGCCTAATTTCACAAGTCTCAACAAAATACAGATTTGAAGTGGGATACTTGATACCATAAAATAGTTCAGTAGCTCTATAAAATATAGACAACTTCTCACAAATTTATTTTGTTGTATCCCAATCATTTTCAGATGGCACGTTTCTGTACTTAGGTTCCCTAAGTGTCAAACTAGGAAACACATCCTTGTACAAAAGAACAACTTCAAGCATTAAGTAAGTGGAGTTCCAACGGGTTTTACAATCAAGAAATAAAGATTTAGTAAAAAGGTGATTGAATTCTTATTTCATGTATATTCACCATCTATTTTGATTATTTTTTAGAAGGTGATATTGCTAATTTGGGCATATTCCTTCTTTTTTGCTGAAATGAGTAAAATGAATCAATCAAGAAAGAAAGGAACAAAAGAGCCCAGAAAAGAGAGCTAAATGAACCAATGGTGATGAAGAGCTAATTCTGCAGAACCAGGTCTCCTCCCTAGGCCTAGGAGAGACTACTTCACACCAGACCTAGAGAGATGAAACCAAAAATCAGCGGGCCAGCGAGATGGGCATGGGTCGTAAGGAGAAGGAAAAGTGCTCCCACTCCCTCTTTCTAAAAAAGAGTACTATAAGGAATTTCAAAGTTGTAAAATATCCCAAGGGGATAAGAACAAAACTGTTTTCTTTTATCTTTGGAATATCTTATTTTTAGAAAACGGGTAAAGAAAGACTATTTAATCTTTCCTTGTTTCAGTTTAGGATTATCTTTTCTCTTATCTTTTCTTTAGAGTTGAAGACGTTGTTCTTTTCCCTCTTGCTCTCCTTGTCTTCTTCCTTGAATCGAGGAGATTTCCATTAATGCAATTGAATTTTATATTTTCTTTTACTATGTCAATGTCTAGCTAAATATTTTATTCTTGGTAAAGACTTCTTCAAGGTTTGATATCTTGGACTATAGAATCAAAAGTTTCTGCCATTGCAATACATAATTGCAGTGCAAATGATGGAATGATTAATTTGGTGAAAAAAAGATTGTCTATGCATTGTTTGCTTAGTGGGAAATTCATTCATGTGTGATGTTGGGCTCATATATTAAATTTGGTTGTTCAAAATGATTTTCTTGTCATTAAAAAATCTATTGACACCATCTGTGATAGTTGTGCATTTTGGTCGACTACACAATCGAGGTTTGATAAGTTTAAAGATTTGACACATGAAATAGGTATCCCATTGATGGGTGCTGAATTCGTCAAAAATAAAATGATTACAACTTAGCATAATATAACAAAAGATATCGCAATAAGTGATAAGATGCTCGTTCCTCAGGAATTTATGGTAAAATTCAAGTTTCCAAGTATGACCAATCGTAATAAATATAAATAACCAAAATGGGATTTTATCAGGTTGAGAATGAATAAAATTGCAATTGAAACAATTGACAAATAACAAATTGAAATGAGATCAGATTATGAGAGATTCATAGTAAAAACTGCTCAAGGTCATGATTCACAAATATTGATCATTAATGCAAAAATATTCAAAAATACATTTTGTAGAGAAGCTATAGAATCAGGTTCACTTTGACTTCCTACTCTTCTCCTATATCAAATTTCGTAAAGAAATCTCTATATTAAGAACCTTAATCGTCTAGCAATCATAAGGTCCACTTATAGGATTTAACTAGTTGATTGACAAAAATATGAAGAGACTTAACCCTAGGCCAAGGGAACGGTCCACTCGTCCCTTTAAACCTAATTATTTTATTTCTTTAGTCTTAAAGAGCAAATCCTATGTTGATTTCCGTTTAAATATGTGGGCTCTTACGTAGGCTTAAACCCTCGGAGGATATCAAGTTGGAATTTCCTCATCCAATCGATGCACAAGAGGCTAGCCACTTGGAAGGGGACCTTGTTATCATTGAGTGGTAGACTGACTCTCATTAAATCAATGTTGAACAGTATCCTAGTGTATAATATGTCAATTTATCTCATGCCGAAAGGAATTATCCGGCGCTGTGAAGAAATCATGTGGCGTTTTCTTTGGAGTGGGGGAGAGCATGCTAAGGGCTTGGCGAAGGTTAGATGGGATAACGTCACTCGTTCAACGAAGGCAGGTGGCTTGGGGCTGGGGTGTTTGTACTCTCGAAACATCGCGTTCCTCTTTAAATGGATATGGGGAGTCTTGAAGGGTGATCAGAAAGTATGGGTGGATCTAGTTCAGAAGGAGTATAACTTCTCGGCCACGGGAGATTTTTGGTTGAGGAATATGAACCATATGTCTCCAATTTGGCGTGATGTCATGCACTCATGTGGGAGGGCGTCTTCGATCTTTGGCTTTTGGCAAATCTACTTGCGTGTGAATGTAGGTTGTGGCGACGACGTGAGGTTCTGGTGGGACACATGGGCGGGTAGGATGCCGTTGGCCATCAAATACCCGAGGCTGTATGATAGCATGTATCTTGGGCATGATTTCCTCCTTATTTCAGCCCTTTTCGAGGGCAAGATACTTCTGATTTGCCCCTT
>NBIL01114041.1:0-10351 GCA_002752925.1 Viola pubescens var. scabriuscula | reverse complement strand
AAATATCGAGTAAGATCAAAATAATAAACCACTATTTTTGTACACTCAATTTTATTTATTTATTTAGTTTTTCTGACACGTCGATTTTTTATATTTTTATTTTTAAATTTAATTTTTAAGTCAGTATAACCATTGTTTTTTTATATACCAAACAAGGTATAACTATTTTTAGGAAAGAGTGGCTAATGTAGATCAAGTGGATAAATACAGTGGTTTATCGCATCGGTGAATTTTACCAATTTTTTTTTAAATAAATAAAAAAACATCATAAGAAAACAGATAAAGAAGCAAAACTTAACATCTTTGAACTGCTTTGTCTCAAATCGACACCTTCAATTTTTCACTAACTAAAAAATTGCTTCTGATTCTATTGAGACTGGCAAGGACTTCTGCTATGTCTCTTCTGTGTTGTGGAACATCAGCACAGCAAATCAGAGACAAACCCAAAATGGATGATACACATTCTCTTTCGGCTGACAAATTCGATCCTGTCAGGAAATTAGCATCTAACACTTCATCTACATCATCAGGAAATGCTTCTTGAACATATTGTTTCAAGCTCATCCCTCCACAAAAGATCTCATCCGTTGGATTCTTTCTCGTAAATGTTTCCATTAGCAAGACACCGAAACTGTACACATCACCCCTTATCGAAACAATTCCTTCTGATCCATACTCTACAATGAAATGATGATTGTTAGTGATTTTCTGGTGGTAAAGTACCAGGAGGGACTCGGATTCAAGTCTCACTCCCGCGTATCAAAAGATTAAATAGAAACAACATTTTTATTGAAAACTAGAAGGTTATACCTGGTGCCATGTAACCTACGGAGGCAAAAGTTAATGTTTGTGCTACAGAATCTCCTTCTCCCAGCAGTTTGGCAATGCCAAAGTCTCCAACATGTGCAACCATTTCTTTATCTATCAGGACATTGCTCGGCTTCAAATCGCGGTGAACAACCGGTTTAGTGAAACCATGATGGAGATATTCCAGTGCAGATGCGACATCTATCATTATATTTAGCCTTTGAAGGATATCTAAGCAATAGTTATGAGAGTACAACCATTTCTCTAAGCTCCCATTCGGCATGTATTCAAGTATCAGTGCTTTGAAGTCATGTTTAGAGCAGGTGCTGATGATTTTGATGAGGTTTCGATGGCGAATGCTTCTCATTACTTCACATTCTGCGTCGAAACTATTGAGTGCTCCTTCTACTTGCAGATTGAAAACTTTTATCGCTGCATTTGTTCCATCCGAGAAAGTAGCTTTGTATACAGAACCGAATCCACCCTTACCAAGTAAGTTGCTTTCACAAAATCCATCTGTCGCTTGTTGAAGTTCATGGTAACTGATTTTTTTCCAGTCTCCGGGTATTCGACGATTTTCCTGGTCACTCGATTCCATACTACCCTTTCGGAATCTTAACATAATGATCAGAAAGACTACAGGTATTATGATGATGCTTGCCAGGAGCACATATATGATTCTATGGTGAACAGGGCTCTTCGGTTGTCGAGGAGATCTATTTCTGCATGGAGGGAATTCCACCAGAGATGCACTGCAGAGTTGCTCATTTCCTTGAAAAGACTTGGCAGAAAAGTTCTGAAAAGGTCCACCAGTGGGAATTTCTCCTTCTAATTTGTTGAAAGATACGTTTATGTATTTGAGGTACAAGAGCTTCTGTAGGGAAATGGGAATTCTTCCGGAAAGATTGTTGTCGGATAAATCCAGAGATTCAAGGCTGATCAAGTTTCCAAATGTATCAGGAATAGGTCCTTGAAATCTATTTTCTGCTAAAGAAAGACTCATCAGGTTTTGAAGGCTTCCCATTTCAGCAGGGATGAAACTTGATAATTGATTACTTGATAAGTCAATTTGAGTAACAACCTTCAGACTTCCAATTCCTCCTGGCAGATCGCCGGTGAGTAAATTTGACGACAAGTTCAAGTACAATATGTCCGTTAGGTGCCACAGAGTGGAGGGTATTGCAGAGTGGAAACTGTTAGAATCTAAATGAAGAGACCTAAGTGACTCAATATCACTCAAGCAAGCTGGTATTGGTCCGAAGAGCCTGTTATTACTCAAAACTAGTTCTCCCAGGTTCCTTAAACGACATATAGCATCTGGAATTGACCCATTAAGTCGATTTTCTGCAAGATTTAGAACTTGGAGCTGTTGCAGCCTTCTAATTGTACTTGGAATCGAACCTGTCAACTCGTTCTTGTCCAGAAGTAAGGTTGTCAGGCTGCTTAAGTTGCTTATTTCTTCTGGAATGTTTCCCTGAATGTTGCAACTTTCCATAGATAAGTATCGTAGAGCAGTAGATAGATTTCTGACCATGATAGGAAGGGTTCCGTTAAGTGGATTACTTTCTAGCACTAATTTTTCCAATCTCTTGCAATTCACCAAAGCAGAGAAAATGGTCAATTCTGAACCTGAAGATTCATCTGTCAAATCATTCTTACCAAGATTGAGCCGCTGCAGGTTTCTTAATCTTCCAATGGATTTGGGAATAGAGCCAGAGAATGAGTTTGAGCTCAACTCTATGATAGCAAGCTTGGAAGCATTGGAAATTGAGCTTGGAATTTTTCCTTCAAATTTGTTTCCCCAAAGATAAAGTGAAGATAGATGACGAAGACCGAATCCAAAACTTGGTGGAAGATTTCCTGACAGCATATTTCCATATAGTGCTAGCACTTCCAAACTTGTTCTATTGAAAATTGTGGATGGAACCGGGCCTGTTAAGCTATTATCACCCATACTCAACAATGCAAGATTACGAAGATCTGCAATTTCTGCTGGTATTGTACCTGAAAAAATTATCAAGCAAAGATACTATTGTCTATATTAAACACCCTACAGTAGCTATTGTGGATTTCAGTACTTATGTATCTAGTTGCAAACTATAATTTATTCTTTCGTAACACAAATTCTGTAATTCGTTTTCTTGTAGCATGTTTCTTGTGACCTGTTCTAATCCGACAGTTTAAGAAAAATCATGAACAATACACAGTCAGGATTGCAAGTATCTCCTCTGCAGTTTATATCAGGAAACAAAGTCTAACAATCTATATACCGATGAATCTTATCGTTTTTGAGGTGGTAAAGGGAATGATTGTTTTACCTGTCAGATTGTTTGCATATAAGTTGATATCCCATAACAAGCTACAGTTAACAAGAGTTCTTGGTATGGATCCTGTAAGTTTTGTAAAAGGGCAAACAGGTCAAGTACTGCATAGCAATAAATTTTATATTTTAATCAGAGAATAGAATTGGACCTTCAAGGAGATTTTTTTGTAACCACAATCTCTCCAGAGCAACAAGAGAACTCAACTCCTGTGGTATTGTACCTGCATTTTTTTTCCAGATCGAAAAGCAAATACATTAGACAAAATGCCAAAAGCTTCTTGTCCTGTGCTAATGTTTTGTTTAGCCACAAGATCTAGCTATATATGAATATAACAGAATATATACTAAATGCTCAGTACTATAAATAATAAATATAGACATTCCAAAACGAATATCGGTAGTACCTGTCAACTTGTTGCTTGACAGATAAAGTTGGGTTAGGAGAGTCAGATTTCCAACACTTGGTGGGATGCTACCGTCGAAGTTATTGTTATCGAGAGATACACGAAGAAGCTGTCCGCATTTCCATAAACTAGAGGGAATTTTTCCAACAAGCTGATTGTGATGCAGAATCAGTTCCTGAAGATTTGGAAGATGCTCACAGATATCGTCGGGAAGACTGCCAGAGAGCTCATTGAACCCAAAATCAATGTATTTCAAAGAAGATATGTTGAAAATAGTCCAAGGTATCGATCCTGAAATCTTGTCATTACCGTAAAGACTGAGGATTTCCAGTTTGGACAAGGACCCAATATTCTCAGGAATGTTCCCTTGCAGAATATTATCCCACAATAGCAGTGTCTTAAGAGAAGAGATGTTGGTCAAGGAATGTGGAAGAAAACCTGAGAAATGGTTCGAATTAAGGTACAAGTGTTCAAGTTTCGGTAAGGATCCAAACCAGACTGGGATGTCTCCTTGGAAATTGTTGAATCCCAAGTTGAGATATCTCAACCGGTGAAGCTCTACGAGTTCGGTGGGCAGGTAGCCATAAAAACTGTTGTTTAACAGATTCAGTTCAGCAAGGAAAGTAAGGTTCCCTAAATTTGGAGGTATGGTGCCTTCAAGTGCCATGAAAGAAAGGTCCAAGCTTGTGACTCTTTGGCTTGTAGGGCTGCAAATGACGCGAGTCCAGTTGCACACAGAGGTGTTTGGCAGCCAGTTTTTGGCCAGGAAATTGTGAGGATCGTTAGTGATGTGAGCTTTAAGTGCAAGAAGAGAATCATGATCAGGAGTGAGTATGTTAGATGATGCAGAAACAGTAATGGATATGTCATCCAAGAGAAAACAATGTACTAACAGCACAGTCGTGTAAAAAGGAAAACAGTCTCTCCCCATTAGTTTGTGTAATTTGCAGGGAGATTTCTGTGTTACTAAATTGGTTGAAAATGATGTTGGAATTTGAAAATTCCAATGTCCATGAATTTTACGTATTTAATTAGGTTCTGCTTTTACTATAAACTTTGAAGATCAAATAGAATTAGCAATGCATTGTGAATGGAGCCCTGCAGTTTGACTAAATCTATGGTAGGAATGAAGAATGCTAAAAAGGAAAAAAAAAAATAGTTTAGTCATAGAGAATCAACAAAATGAGCTATGCGACAACAACTAAGCAAATTTTTGGAGAGAAAAACTATGTGCAATTTAAGCATAAAGTAGACTTAATTTAACAGTTGCATTGGAGAGATCATTCTTTTAATATTTTTAGATCTAAACCCAGTCGATTAAGAGTGACAAAATGCTCATACCAACCATCTAATGATAACGATCATTCATTTTAGTTGTTATTGTGGTAATTAGCGTATTTCTTGCATAAAATTAACACACGTTTCTCGAGTATGAGAAATCAGAAAAACCACCTTAGAAGAATCATACATTTTATTAGTACTCGACGTTACTCAAATGAGATTAATAATTTCGTACCTAAAAGTACAGAAAGCGCACCAAAAAAAAGTCAGGAGATAAAAATGTCATATTGCGAAGAGCACAAAGTTTGCCCTAGTTACCAACGTTGCTGCTGCCTTTTATATTGTATCATCAAGCTGTCAGAAACATAAATTACAATGTAACATATATATATATGAGTAATGCTATTTGGGTTGACGAAAACATGCTGAATTGTCGGGTTGAGGACCATTTAAGTGTCATATCACGCGCTATTTACAAAAATGACACCGCTTAATGGTCCTCAACCCGATAATTCAGCATGTTTCATCAACCCAAATAGTATTAATCTATATATATATATATAGAACTCAAAGAAGGATACGTCGTCGCTAACTTCAATGGTTTTCAATCAATTTGGTGCTTTTGCCATGGTGGCAATTCTGCTTCCTTCACTCACCTCAGCAGCTAAGGAATACGTCGTTGGCGATGATAGAGGTTGGAATGCCAGTGTAGACTACGCTGCTTGGGCCAGTGGCAAGGCCTTCCATGTTGGTGACAAATTAGGTAAATTATTATATATATATATAAACTACATATTACAAAATTATCACAAAATACGAAAAATATACGAAAAATATACAATGATTCTTATATGAAGCATCATGAAAGTAGCATACGAATAGTTTGATATCAAAAAAATATTTTTCTAATAAAATTGTATGATGATACTTGTATTTTTGTAGTAAAGTACCAAAATGCAATAGTTATTCCAATTGCGCTTCGGTTTTAGAACATGAAAATGATTGATAAGAAATCTGAAATATAATTAACACGAGACTTTACACATTCGGTAATTCATAACTCTTATTCATGTTTCCACCTTATTTATTTTTTATTTTTAAATAGATTTGAAACCAATTTCTATATATGTATACAAATTCTAATTCTGCTCAGAAAATAAAACAAAAAGGACCAACCTACCAAAAGTGACTAGCTAGTCACTCTTCAGTCTGTATAATCTATAATCTGTATTCTTATAACATGTTTCATTCTTGTTTATAACATTCCGAATATACGAAACTTTTGCAGTGTTTCGGTACGGGGAACGTGACAGTGTATACAGAGTGGATGCTAAAGGGTTTGAAAGATGCAAGCCATCAAGGAAAGCTATGAGCAGTGGGAGTGGGAATGACATGATAACTCTAGGTGGTGAGCGAGGTAAAAGAAGATGGTACATTTCTGGTGTTTTCAAGAACTGTGCTCAGCTTGGTCAGAAGCTACTCATTGTTGTAACCTCCGACCCGTCTGTACCAACTGATCCGTCAACTCCAGGCCCTCACCAGTAAGTCTGTAACGGTGCTCGGGCACAGCCCATTGTATTAGATTATTGATTGTTTTTTAGGAATAATAAACAATTTTATTAATAAATATTTTTGATTAAAAAAATGTGCTAAAATAAAAACAATGCACCAAAAGTAACAAACTTCTCATTCTGGAGCATTTTAATCGGATCACCTTCATTCACAAATCACCTACCGTTATTCATCAACGAAATACACGTTGATTCCATTGATGAGAGACACATATCAAAACATATCTTCGAAGATAAATCTGAAAAATACATCATATGAAACAAACAAACATTTATTCAAATGATACAAACCTTTAATAAAAAAAACAACTTTTATTAAAAAAAGAACTATAATTGAAACTAATTATTAAGAATTTAGAAAATAGTTTAATAATTAAAGCTGCCAAATATGAAAAAGAAACATTTGGCAGCCCCAAACTGAGATGAGAAGCTAATGTATTAGATTATTTATAAAATTAATATAAAAACATACATTTTATTTTTATATAATACAAAAAGATATTGTGCGATTTATTCAAATAAAAAAATAAAATAACATTAGCTTCCATTAACATCTAAGAAAACTAGCAATTGTGGGCCCACGTCATGAGCAAGGTCCACTAAAGAATACAAGGAGGAGAAAGATAGATGGCGGATTCCAGCATCTAGCAGGTTTCTAATGTTGAGGTGAAAGTATGGTTGATTTAATATGGTATAGTTGCTATAAATCAACAATCCATTCTTCTACTATTCACTTTGTTGAGCATAGTTAGACCAACCCATGAGCAAAAACAAATGACAAATAGGAAAATCTCGTACAATATGTTTATAGTGGTTCAACAAAGGCCTACTATTCACTCTTTCATCCTCATAAAACGATTTTACCTCAAACAAGACAATCTTAAGCTATGGTTATCTCGCACTCAACAAAACCACATATGATAATCTTAAGCTAATCTTAAGCTTTTATCATATGCTACAACTTCGAGACCTTCCAATGTCTCTCTTAAGGGCTTTTGCCTCCAAACTACTAGAACTTATCTCTATTTACATCACTAAAAAAAAATATCATAATTAAAGAAACCCTATATTAGTTTATATACAGTCACAAACTCTAATTTCAAGACACTAATTTCAACAATCCCTATCTTGACTTGAAGTAATTTTATCGTTATTTGCAGCTGCATAATCTTCCCCCTTAGAGCACTTGTGCCTTCTTTACTTTTTCTTCAAACAATCATCACTCCAACAATTCTTTTCATAAGTTCACAACTTTTTGATGAAAAAATTCTCTTTCAACTTTGATCTGGAACATTACCACCATCAGATCAGCTTTGTGATCTATCTTTTCCAGGCACATCATCCGCTTCGCTATCAATTGCTGTGACAAAAACTTACAAACAACAAATTGGACAATGCAACAACAATATTTGTGTAATGGTTCGGCAAAACTCCCAAGGCCTACAGTATCATAAACTTCAATTAATGCAATCCTCTCAAAACTACTTCACCTCACCTAAACTATTGTCGATTCTATCACACCCTCTATACAATCACATGATAATAAGAGACTATTACTATCCGCTACAACTACGAAACTTTCTAATTTGTCTCAGTAAAGACTTCTCTTCTTTACTGTTTGCATCTTTATTTGGAAGTTAGTTGATAGTGGTCGTTTTCTTGCAGCTATTAATCTGGAGGATAAAAGCAATTTGGGCAAAAAAATATGCCATTTCACCACAAAACCAAAGAATTAGAAGTCACTGCTACTATACTAATTTTAATCTGCTGATAAAACAATAGAGCAGATTTCTATTTATTTGTTTAGTTATTTGTTTTAGGTTTTCAATTTGGCAGCTAAATCAACTATTTTTTTTTTTTGCTGGGCTTGAAAGTCGTTGACTGCTAAAAAAAAAAATTGATAATTTATCGAAGGGTTCGCAGTGAGTTCAGCTATCTGCTATACTGACGGCTTGCCAATCAAGGTTGTCGATTTGGTCATTGGTATGGAATATGTCGGTCTCGATCAAAATACTAATTTCGGTTAGTATCTTGATATCTTATTTTTTAAAATATACATATAAATTTACAAGTATTCGATAAATTTATGATTTATTTTGTAGTATTGAGATGAGATGTATAAAACCGAGATAGAAACCGAAATGGTACAACAAATTTTCTATTTTATTTTTCGTATTGGAATGAGATGTACTGATCGGTATAGTATGAAATTGATAAGATTAGTTGTCATATCCCTATCATGTTCGTTCTGTTCTTCAGATATCGTATTGAAGATTGTTGACGATAGTTCGATTTGCTTTCTTTTCGTTTGTTGATTTGTTTAGGCTAAATCAGGAGAGGGGTGAAAATGGAGATTACATTTAAGATTAAGAAATAATAATCTGTTTGGCCGAATCATAATTTTGGTGGGTTTGATTCTTTGGGGAAGAATATTCAGCCTCATGACCATATTTCCACGAGGAACTTTTTAGTCAACCTTTTACTGTCCATATGGTTTCAAAAATTGCAATAAAAATCTTATAACACTTTAAAATGTAAATAATATAGTGAAAAATTGTGAAAAAATATGGATTGAAAAAAAAAAAACATGACAAATATAGTAGAACCTTTGCACACTTTCAGCTTTTTAATTACCAAAAAGGTTCAAATTATGTTACTTAAAAATTTATTCCAACTTTTAAAAATATAGGGCGAAGGTGAAATATTTTATAAACTATCAGATTTTTTTATATGTATTTTACTCTAATTCTAAACCCAAGTGAAAAACAACCAAATGATATATCTAAAAGATACCAAACAAAAACACTATCATCCTGTTTGTTTAATGTGTGAAAAGCCAGACAATTTTATTTTGTAAACTATATAAAAAAAATTATAGTTTACAAAATATTCATTTTGACCCCTATAATTAAAAAACATGCGATATAAATCTTATAGTTTACTAAAAGTTACAATCTTTTAAATACTTAAAAAATCCAAAATAAACAGTAAAAATTTCAAAAAATTGCAAAATATTACGAAATTTAGACAAAAAAATGTAACTAATATTGTAAAATTGAATACAAGGAAATAAAATAAATTTTATTTACAATTTCTATTTTAATTAATTCTATTTAATTGTTCTCTTTTAAACCGTTCTCATTATTCTTTTCAATTTTTTGTAGTAGAGTGACCCTTTCATATTTGTCACATTTTACCTCAAATTTGCATAAATTTTTTAAATTTTTTACCATTTATTTTGAATTTTTTAACCACCAGCAAAGTTAAAATTGCAACTTTTAGAGAACTATAGGTGTTACATTGCAAGCTTTTAGACTACAGGAAATTAAGTGGAATATTTTATAAATTATAGGTCTTTTTTAATGTAATTTACCCTTTCCTTTTTTTCATAACACATTTCATAAAACATATCAATTTTATTGTAAACTATTTTTTGTAATATATTCTCATTTAACTGTCCATAATTTAAAAGCATGCAATATAAACCTTATAGTTTTTTTTAGAGTTTCCTAAAAGTTATAATCTTAACCTTTTAAATACTTAAAAAAATCCAAAATAAACAGTAAAAATTGCAAAAAATTACGAAATTTAGACAAAAAAATGTAACTAATATTGTAAAATTGAATACAAGGAAATAAAAAAAAATTATTTACAATTTCTATTTTAATTGTTTCTTTTAACCGGTTCTCATTATTCTTTTCAATTTTTTGTTGTAGAGTGAACATTTTCATATTTGTCACATTTTACCTCAAATTTGGATAATTTTTGAAATTCTTTGGAATTTTTTATCATTTATTTTGAATTTTTTAACCACCAGCAAAATTAAAATTGCAACTTTTATAGAACTATTGCAAGCTTTTAGATTACCGGAAATTAAGTGGAATATCTTATAAATTATAGGTCTTTTTTAATGTAATTTACCCTTTCGTTTTTTCATAACACATTTCATATAACATATGCCAATT
>NBIL01113867.1:0-11106 GCA_002752925.1 Viola pubescens var. scabriuscula | reverse complement strand
TACTTTGATCCAATTCATATAAATTAAATGCAATTGACAAAACTACCCTGTTAAATTGATTTAATAAGAACATATATATTCTACAATTAATTCTTTGACAGATAGATGTAGGGCAAAAAAATTGTGGGGACCTTAATGGCTTAATCTATATGGAAACAACAATGGGGGATAGAATACAAAATAATTACATTCCTACTTCTCTTGCGCCTTTTTATGGGGAAAGAAAACAAAACATTAGAATAAGCGGAGACGAGGAGATACGTGTCCCGGACTTCGCTAATACCCGTTTGCAGTTTTCTGGGATTTCTTCTTGAAATTTGCAATGCTGCAGTGCGGACAAATGTACTCGAGCCCATCTGTTTTAGCATAGTCCTGCAAACCATCACAAGTGTACAAGTGAATACAATTGGTACTTCAGATGATAGGTTCGAGATTACTTACTAAACATTACAACAAAAGCTCAATAGAGGAAGACGCACCTTAAAGGCACCAAGCCCCTGCCTCCGATCACAGCCGAAATGAGCCCACTCACCGCATATTCCACAGTTCACCCAATCACCAGCTGCGCTACTGTTATAACATAGACATGAGCTAGCGTCAGGAATGTATCTTCCAGAGAGAGTGGGGGGGGGGGAGAGAGACAAACCTGTGACACAACAAGCAGCACTCTCCATCTACATCATCATGTGCTAATTCATATTCTAAAAGATACGTTTCATAGTGCCTCTTCAGCGTGTTGCCGACACCCTAATAACCATGAAAAGAAAACAAAATGAAGTGAAAAGTAAGGATTCAACAGGAACAAGTTGCATGGATGTAATTCAAGCTCTCTACAATGATCAAGTTCAAAGCCATATGCAAACATCTGAAACAGCTGGACACAAACTAAAAGAAACTAAAATAGGTAACTTACGGTCATTCTATTGGTTAATGTATGATTTCGCATCTTAGAGAAAACTTGTCCTTTCCAGTTGATACCATTCCCAACATGAAAACCTCCTCTCGAAACAACCTGAGAAAACCAAGCTTGTCATTTTCCAACAAGAAACTCCAGGCAGTTCTTCAAGTATTGTAATGAATTAAAGAGATTACCTCTCTATACAAGTTGAAAAGATCAAGTCGTTTTGCATTGAGAATGGCATCAGGAAATTCTGCCAAACCACCCTGTGGTACAAGACGAGTATGTCCTCGAAGAACCAGGAACTGCATTACATCCCTCAAGAATTCCTCCTGCCAGAAATAAACCAATGGGAGAAGCATGAGACAAACCTGAAGTATGCGCATATCAATAGTTCTATATATCAGTGCATGGACTGGAAAAGGAAATTCATAAATCTTACATCCACAGTTTTGGAAAGCAATGTTTATGGTTAGTTGAAGAAATAGGCATATATTTTCCACTTGGATTTGTGTGTTTGGGGAACAAAGAAGCAGAGCAAAGACATACATTTATAGTTGATAAATTAATATTACCTCTGAGCAAACTTGGATCGGTGGTCTCCCACAACCATGCTTCTTCAAAGGTAGTGGATTTAGAGAAATAATCTGCTGAGCCTGATAAGAGCTCGACAAAGACTTCCGATGAGTGACAGGAGGAGGGCCTACAGAACTGTGCTTTGCAGGAGCAACTGGCAAACTAGGCTTTGCTAGGTCGCCGTCGAATCTTTCAGCCTCAGAGAATCCAGAAAAGGGTAGCATTTTGTGCCGATGAGTATGAGGAATTGGCCTCATGGCAGCAACGTTAAATTTATGTTTCACATTTGCTCCGTTTTCACCCTCCCGTTTACATGGAGTTAGGTTTTTATTTCCTCGGTGTGGCTCGGATCTTTTTCGATTAGGTGCAGGAGGTATCAACCAACTAGGAGGCAGAGTAAAAACAGAGTTGCAAAAATCAACCTCTTTGCCCTGCTTTGTACAAAAGAAGAGGAGGCGCTCCGCATCATGTTTCTCGAAAGAAGCAACAGACAGTCCTTGAATGCTAGCAATTCCCAACACAACTAGGCTGCGGTAAGATACATCTGGTGCCAGCTGCCGCAGCACCTGTCAGAAAATCCATACATCATGGCTGTAAATATGAATGAAGGACCAGTTTAACTCAAACAACTAGCACGATTGGTTAAGCACTTCCAAAAGCAGAACACACTAACTTTAACATAGATCAAATAATCAACATGTTGTTGCTGGTGATTAACTTTGTTGCTATTAGTACATAGGTATCAGATTACCATACCCATAACAGACAAAATCATTCTTCAGGTTGAAAACAAAAGAATAATCAACCTAATTTACTGAAACTTTTCTGAAGGCACACCACCCTGGAAATAAGGAAACATAAAGAAGAAAATGTCACCTGTGATGCCCACGTAGGAACCTTCATTGAAACCTCAAATACACTTGCTCCACAGGCAATAGAGGCAGACTTTCGTGGCTCAGATGAAGGCAGATTGCTTTCCTCCAAGCTGGGCAACGCATGGACTAACTGACTCTGCTCGATAATTTCATTCTTAATATGATTCTCCAAAAGCTGAGGCCATGCCAACGTCCACCATGCCAAAAAAGTAAAGCAGTATCAGAAGTATCCTAAGGGTTTAAATAAACCACAAAGATGCACCGACACAATGTCAAGCTCTTGCAACAAAATTTATCCTTGCCTGATCATTAAAACAAGCTTGTGCACTTCCAGATACCAAAAGGGATATGTGAGCAGAACTACAAGTGGATAAATCACACCGCATGGTTACCACACCACGAGAAAATGTCCCTGCCTGAAGAGGTGGAGGTGGAGCGCTGCAATAATGATGCGGAACAGAAGTATCAATAAAACTTGCAAGAGATGCCCCACTCCACACAGATAAATGGTGCATGCATGTATGACGTTATAATGAAAATAAATCCATTCCAAACCTTGTGCGGTTATGGAGTTTACTCCCACGAATCTGCCAAACGAAACAAAGGGAACAAAAGTAAGAAAAACAATTCAATATAAATAAAAGATGGCCCACAAAAATGTTAAGTCCTTATGTTACAATAACATAACACAAACACACACAGCACACAACAACATATAATACTCTATGACAATCTGGAGGCAAAACCAAGATACACAAACATATGTGTGAATAATTCCTCATCTCATCCTGTTGTCTAGCACAGCACTTCTACTTATGTGGGTTTCCTACTCCTCACGTATTTGAATGAAGTTTGACTGGCTTCACCGCTCACAATAAAATTTAAATACCACACATGCATGAAACAAGCCACTAGGCGTGAGTGTATGCAGAGCAGGAAAAAAACCCGGAAGTGTCGATGTCAAATATTCTTCAGTAGCATCTTTGTTTAACGAAATTGAGAAACTTAACAAGTTATAGAAAAACACTTGGACTGAACTCACTTCAATGTTTAAGAGAGCATTGAGCCCATCCTCCAAAGATCCCAATAAGCATGCGTCCTGAAGAAGGTAAAAAATGCAATGAATGCAGGCACAGTGAATGTAACCATTGCTTTAATAAACCACATGAATTATACAAGCAAAACATACCAACGTGCACGGCTCTCCACAAACAAGAAACCTCATGGTCACATCTTCATCGTATATCTTTATAGCAGGGAGAGAACCAGAAGAACTTTCTTCATCCTGATCATCTGCCTCAGGCATTGTAACATCGATTGTTGGAGGATCCCCAAGCAACCGGGGTCCAGATTTATTACTAGTTTTCTGGCTATTGCAGGATAGGGCATTGTTCCGTTCACAGTATAGCCTAAAAGATGCATGGGCAAGTTGGAATGCATCACATGTATGGCAACAAGAACTGCAAAACACAAAGTGATCACTCATTAGATAGAGCCGCAACATTTGCATTTATTGGAATACCAAAGGAAGCCAGTTATTCAACTCTACCACAGAAAAAGCTGTCCAGACACCAAATGCAAAACCTAATAGGTCTCACATGTAAGGTTCAAATTAAATCCACAATCACATTGCATGAAAAACCTTTAAAATCATACCAAAAAATCTCATTAACACTAATTTACGCATGACTTCACACCATGTAGCAACCAATAGAGAGAACCTCATATTAGAGCACCAAATGTCATAATGAAAATAAGGGAGCAATAAAACAGCAAAAGAAGTGGCATCCTATTTACTTTTTTGTGCAAAACAAGATATTCTACCTTTGAACCACCGACAAAAATGCTTGGCGAAAGTGATTGGCCGCATAGCATGAAAATGTATTTCTCCAGTATATTACATATGGAACTCCCTGCCATAAAGAAAGGCAAATTTAGCATTATTCACAAGAAAGGGGAAGAAGATAAACAACATATTGCTTGTTCCAACTTCAATTTGATCACGCTATCAAATACATAAGTTGCTCTATCAAATATTTATAATTAGTAAACCCACAGCAGAAAAGGATGTGTGGTGCCAACAAAATACAGGAGAAAAAAGATGCACAAAAGAACTCAGAATTAATAAAACCTTGGCATGAAGTGCCTCCGCGAACTTTTCACCATTTGGAATCTCTAAATAAACCTGTAGACATATTTCAACGTATTATGCCAAACATATCTAGAAGAACTTCTCCTTGCCAGTAGTGATGGTAAACAACAAATAAAACTCATAGCATTATATTTTGAACAGCATCACTCACTGTTGGAGGCAGGATGGAACCAAATAGTCCACATAATGTTTCTGGACTGGACAAGTCAACATCTCCCCACCTCAGAGATCCAATTTCTTCACCATCTTCAATCTGCTCTCCTTGCAAATACACAATACTTGGGTCTAACGACTGAATCACTCTCACGAACTCATCTGTGCTCGGATTCTTCAGTACCTGAACCTGCACTCACCATAAATATACAATCAAATGTCAGATTCTAACATACAAATCGACTAAAACTCACAAATCCGTTGTAAAAAACTATGCAATGCAGAATGAAGCCCAAAAATAACAAAATAAATAAGTAAAACCCACCTCCAAACGCCCAGAAGAGGCAAGCTCCGGAAAAGGGTATATGGGTTTACCCTCATCAGAAGTAGGCTGCTTCTTCCTACTATCAGAAGTTTTTCCACACACAACAGAAAGGAGACTGCAATGATTTCTTACAGGACCTTGAGCATGAAACATCATGAATACATGCCAAGACCCCCAATACCTTAAAACCTAATCCTGCCGAAATTTAACAGCAAATTTTCGATCCAGCTCAAAAAAGACGCAAACTTTGTTGCATCAAAGCACCAAATCCAGGTGAAAAACTAAAAACAATGGAATTAAAGAAGAAGCAGAGCGACCCAGATTCGAGAACAAGAAATCTGGCAAAATCGAGACCGAATTACCGAATTAGCCAGGGAACAAAGAGGGGAAAGTAAAGGAACCCTAGATAGAAGTAGCAATAAAGAAACAATCCAAAACAAAAACCGGATGGTCGTATCTTTATTCTCACTTTCTTTCTCTAATAAAAATCTATCATCTCACGCACCGAACTAGTAACCCAAAAAAATAAAATAGTCAATAAAATTTAAAATCAATCAAAAAAACAATGAGAAGAAGTTTATTGCCAGCTTATTAAAAAACGAAACTTTAACGAAAATCAAAATCAAGATTACTTTTTTTTTTAATGTTCAAAAGAAAGTCTCAGTTTTTTCAGTACAGTTCCATCCACAAATCAATCAAAGTGTCAAAAGGAAAGAACCCATCAAAAATATAACACAATTAAAAACACCCTGTTTCTTTGCTATTTTCACACATAATAATTATGATAAACCAAAAAAAAAAACAAAAAATTTACTACTCCTAAATTTGATTGGATATATCTGTTCAAAATCCAAGTTTATGATGTGTACTGTGTACATGACTTTTTGCCCCCAAAAGATTCCAAGTTTACTACTACTACATGTTACCGTGCTCCCAAAAGAGATTTTTTTATGTTATTAATAATATTATATGTACACATCAAATTCATATATGTATGCGTGTATCTTTTTCCTCTTGCATGTATGTATGTATATGCTCATGTGTTGTGTCGTTTTAGTTCTTGGGACTTCTTCTTCTGGGCACAGACCAAAAGAGGGAATAGACAAACAAAATGTCTTGTTTTTTCTTTTCCTTCTCTAACATACAATTACAAACAAGATTATTGTTGTAATATTGTCAAATGTTACCCCAAAATTATGTAATTTTTTCATTCTTTTTGGACAGGATCCCATAACTGAACAAGACTGTTCTTACTTGTAACCTGCATCATTGCCAAATGGGCCATAATGATCTTTATCCCCCAAATTGAAATAACAAGTCCCATAATTTTTTAGTATTGACTAAATTCTGTCAATCGTAGAATTTATCTATATTTTTAACAGTACATAATGATTTTAGTCATCAATATTGACATCATAACATATCACATAATTTGGCATTTGATAAAAGTATAGGAAAGGAACTTCATACTGAATTTAGTAGAAGGACTATAGTGGAGTTATCAAAAACATCACTGGAAAAAAAATACAACCTCAACTTTGCCGTTTTGGAATAATTAATGAGTCTCTAATCGCGTTTAATTTCACTTTTAGATTATTGTGGATTATTTTTACTCAGCCAATTCTGTCAATTAATTTTGTATAATTCCATGATCTCTTTTGAGAACAATTTCTGCTTGCCATTTTTTTGTTGGGTGGTAGTCTTTGGCTCTTTGCCTTTATTTCATAGTCTTTGCACCGATCACCAAACAAGGCCTCTTTTTGTCAAATCCAATTTCTATTTCCTGAAGGGTACAATTTTGGGCTGGGCTGGATTTTAAACAGTGAAAGCTCGGAGACATTTTTTTCACTTTTCAAACTCAGAATCTGTTGGAGAAATAAAACCATCTGAGTATCTTTTAATGGAATGATACTGTCCGCTTTGGGTTTAAGCCCGCATGATTTTCACAAATGACCTCATTCCATTAAGAAAATCCACTCATTATATTTAGTTCTTATTTCTCTTTTCTTTTCGATGTGGTACTTTAGTTCGCACACCTCAACAATCTCCCCCCTCGAACAAAGTAGCACATAGCCCACAATTTAGGCTCACCAATCTCCCCTTGAATGAAGTACTACCGAGCCCAACAATCTCCCCCTCAGGGCCCGATCCATGGATGCCCACCGGGTACATTTTCCAGCTCGACCTGGAGATTCACCATACTTCTTCATGTTCAGACCGGAGATTCACCATACTTTTCCAGCTCGCCCTGGGGATTCACAGCGTGCCACCCACATCTAAGCCCATTGCACATGCCCAGCCGAACCTTCGACTCCGCTACCATTTGTTGTTAAGGTTGTAATGATACTCCTTTATTTTGTATGGATGTTACTCTTTCTCCTACTTAACCCGCAGCACCATCAGTTATCAAACATTGGCGGTGTCTTCCGAATGATGTGGCGCGTACTTTTGCATAAGCAAGATTAGTTCAGCATTAAGATCCTTCTCCAGTTCAACTTCTTCCTCCCAATGCCTCTTCTTCATGACAGCCTTTCTCTCGGCATGTGTTTTTATCATGTTGTCCCTCTCAAACACAAAGTTCTCCATCTCTTTCTCTTGAAGCACTATAAAATTTTCAACTTCCATCCTACTTTTTTCTCTCCTCGTGCTTCACCTTCTTATTGATGCGGTCCCAAGTCCATTGGGTCCATCGCATGGACCCTCACACGAGCCCAACGTGCCACGGTCGAGCCATCAAGACCTAGACGAGGAGCAGGCTAAGGTTGTGGATAGCCAAGTGAGGTTGTCACAATCTCATCTCCTTTTTCTTGGAGTTGCTGGAGCTGAAGGTTAAGCTCAAGGTTGCCAACCAACGTCTAACGAGCCTAAACCTAGTGCGCGAGCCCAACACGCACCCACCAAGACCTAGTGAGCCACAACGATGAGTTGAGGATGGGGAGCACCAAAAGAGGTTAACACAGCTCAATTACATGGAGGTTAACCTCAAGACGCTGGTTGACAAGGTCGAGCAACACCTATCCAACCAAGAGCTAAGGCCCACGCCTAAGACCTCGCCAATAGTCCAATGCGACTATGTCCGAACCAACTCGGATCAAGGAGTGCCAAGACGAAGGGAACGCAACACCAACAGACCCTTATGTGTGTTTTCTAACCCTGGTACAATTTTCAGGTCGTTTGAACGAGCCAATCGTCCAAAAGCCCAAGTCCATATTTCCATTGGCAAAAATCCTACATCACTTAGTATTCGCGACCAAAGACGACTGAGCCTTTTGACAAAGGAAGCATCTAAACAGGGAACTTAGCTAACTTGGGTCCAAATTTGAAGATATTTGCTTCAAATTTGGACGAGAGGATTGTCAAAAAGCTTAGGGCGATATTTTCACTAACAGGAATCCAGCGCGCACCACAAAACGACAACGCTTCACTTGGGTTTCTAGCCGCTTGGCTCTTTTGTTAAAATAGTTTTGAGAATAATATGATAAAACCACCTCAGTCTCTCTTAATGGAATGATACTGTTCGCTTTGGGTCTGAGCCCGCACGATTTTCACAAATGGATCCACTCCTCTTATATTTAGTTTTTATTTCTCTTTTCTTTCCGATGTGGGACTTTGGTTCGCACGCCTCAAAAGAATCAATACTTGTATTGTAGTATTTTTTTTATTTGATTTGAATGTTGCCATCAATAATACCCGAATTTTTACATGTTAAAAGAAATAATGATCACAAACAACAAGTTGGGCATGGATTAAGAGATCCTTCCTTCAATCTTTGTTAAAATTAAAAAAAAAAAGAATAATCAACTTCTGCAAGTTTTTTGAGATTGTTTTTAGCTATGAAAAAATAAAAAAATAAAAAAATTGTGTATGCTTTGATATAAGAGGATTGAGTAATTCAACTCCAAAGAATATACATCTATTTCCTACAATTTTATACAATCTGGAATATGATTAATGCAAATAAAAGTTCTCATTATTATAGCACATTCAAATTCTAGATCAAGTATATAAAACCTTGTAGAATAATAGAAAAGAAAAAAAATTCGACTAGATAAGATCTATATGGATTGTGTTTTTGGACCCAGTCCAGTTGGGAGATGAATTAATAAAATAAGAGGGTGTCTGCTCATAACTCTCACCACCAAAAAAACAATAAAATTCTAAACAATAATTATGTTCACGTGAGTTTTGTAAAAGAAATTGTTTCAAAACACATTAATAATAATTTTTTTTATAATTGTTGGTGAATTAATGTCTTGAATTCGTATCCTAAGAAAGAAGCAAAACCATATTAAAACTTCTCAAGTATAATATAGTGTTCGAACATGATTAATTTCAATTAAAACGATACTTAAAAAGATTTAAAAAATAGCAATGATACGTAATAAACTAGCGTAGCATAAATGGGTTGCTTTTGGTTTTCCTTTTCATAATTTGATTTGGAAAATCTAGCGTTTACAATGAATTTCAGTATGTTTTATAATTCTTATAAATGGAATGTTTTCAATATTCAGAATTTGTAGTAGACCTTCAAGAAAATATAGAAAAACCTTTCCAGTCCATCACAGAAAAAAGATCTCATATTAATAATAAATTAATGAATTATAAAATTATAAAATTATCGTGATACACACAAGAAAGCAACAATTAGGCACCAAAAACAAACAAAAAAAAACAAAAAACAATAGAGAGACAGCAAAACGGAGAGAGGAAGAGGAAGAGGAAGAGGAAGAGGAAGCGGGTAGAATTTTCCAAGTCGCCACCTCCACCTCCTCGTCATCTAAAAATCGTGATTCAGTCATCCATCAATTTATTATCACCAACAACAAATACCAACAAATAACAAAAAGAACAATTAATATCTTTTTCTTTCTCTTTTTCTTTTTCTCATTTAAAAAAAATATTATACTATTAATTAACGCATTTTGACTGGCGCAGGAAAAATTAAAATCCTTAACCGTTTTCGTCATCCTCTTTCCTCTCCGTAACTCCCAAACATCAACACACATCATAGATACATCATACCGCAATACATAGATATATCACAGATAGATGTATGTTTGTACATGCATGCATGTGTATGTGCCTATATCGGCCGATTGAGCCATGAGATCTGTTCCAGTGGCGGTTTCACTCTCTTGCTTGTTCAGTTGAGGAATTTGGGTTCTGCGGCGGCGGGTTGAAACTACGCCGTTTCGGAGAATTACTGGTAAATTTCACTTCGCCAGTGGTTTTTGCTTTCGTACTTCATTTGATTTTGTCAAAATTTGTTGAACGCGGCGCGGAAATTTTCAGTCACTGTTGTTGACGAACTTCTCCTGCTATTTTCTTTTAATTGATTAGTTTCGCGCTTCTTATTAACCATTACTGCTATATGTGAGTGTGCTTGCGCGCGTAAATATTGATCAGATTCTCATCTTGTTGTGATGATTTTTTTGTGATTCTTTACAGCGGGCGGCGGTCGACTGAGTGGTAATCGGAGTTGATTTCTTTTGAGCTTGTTTTGTGTTGTTGATGCAAATGAGTGTGGCACGATGAGTGGGGATTGTGGTGACACTGTTGTGATTGTTGCTGGTGCGGATGGGCAATCCTGACAATAAAATAGCAGATATTGTGGATATATTGCGGTCCTGGATTCCTAGGAGAAGTGAAGCTGTGAATGTGTCAAGGGATTTTTGGATGCCCGATCAGAGTTGTAGAGTGTGTTACGAATGCGACTCCCAGTTCACTGTGTTCAACCGTAGGCATCACTGTCGGCTTTGTGGCAGAGTATTTTGTGCTAAATGTACTGTGAATTCCATTCCAGTGCCACAGCAGAATGAGTCGAGGACTGGTGGTGAGGATTGGGAGAGGGTTAGGGTTTGTAATTATTGCTTTAAGCAATGGAAACAAGAAATAAATGGTGTTGAAAGTGGAATAACGGAGTCAAGCCATGTAGCTAATACAAGCCCTGGGCTTAGTCCGTCGCCTTCTGCAACAAGTTTGGCCAGTACCAAGTCCAGTTGTACTTGTAATAGCAGTAGCAGTACTGCTGGTTCAATTCCATATTCCACTGGGCCTTACCAACGTGTTGAATGTAGTTCTGGTGTTCATCGCCAGCAGTCTTCTCTAATTGATGCCACTATGGTGG
>NBIL01113731.1:0-24408 GCA_002752925.1 Viola pubescens var. scabriuscula | reverse complement strand
AACACGTTTTCCAAAATGAACACCAATTTTCAGAAAAATAGAGAATTTTCGGGAGAATTTTCTGAAGTAAACAGGGGGCTAGTTTCTCTCGAGAAAAAAATTGATCAAAATTAATGTTGAACACACCTGAATCATAAGGGTGATAAGAAAAAAAATGTTAAAACAGTTTTAAAAATTAACGATTTAAGGTGAAAAAATTAGACTGAAAACTTAGCACTGAATTTCTTTAAGGACACTCACATTATTATTATTATTTTTACAATCTATCGTATTTTTTTTTTAAATGTGGTGAAATATTTGTGCTGGTGCGATGTCACTTGACATTTCTTCCATATCCTAGGAATTGACACGTAATTCTCTTTATAAGTGTAGATAAAGATTTATTGTTATATTTACATTAATGTAATTGGTGATATAAATTGTAGAATATAAAAAAACTTAATATCAATACTCACATAATTCCCTATACAAATGTAAATAAATATTTATTGTTTTATTCACGATTACTACCGAGTAGGTAGTTATATAAATAAAATGATATGAGATGGTGTTCATAGATCTTATTACTCATCTAAACAAACCGAGATTAGTTTCATTCATTTTTAATTATTCATTTTATAGGTATTTCTTTTAAATTGGTAATATTACTAATTATTATTACAATATCAGAAAATAAACTCACGATTTTACGTCATAAAAATAACATACACTAATTGAACTGCAACTTCATATTTAGTTATTAAAAAATTATTTTATAGATTAATATTACGTACAATACTTGAAATCAATATATATTATTTATCAAAAATATATAATATAATCGTGAAAAGGGCGAGTTTTAGAGCGGGGTTAATTGGGTGGTTAATGTTTTTTTGACTTAATTTTAGGGTGTGCATAAAGTTGAAAGCATGGCAACAATCCTAAGAAAAGAAAAAGAAAAAGAAAATTGAACTGGAATGAACGCAGATACACACAGAACGAGGCAAGGCTATACTGTCCTTCTCTTCACTCTCTTCACTCTCTGTATCAACTTTTGCAGATTCCTCTCTCTTCCTTATTTTCGCCCTTCATCATTTCATTTTTGCTTCTCTTTCTTTCTTTTCCTTTCTCTCTGTGCAAAGATCTTTCCTTTTGTGAGTCTGATGACTGATACTACTAACCATACTGCTATTTTCTGCATTCATTGCTCTCTTTCCATACGTTAATGGCTTGATTTTATGATTCTACCAACTCCTCATCTTTCCTTTACTTGCTCTTCTCCTGTTATTATACCTCATTCTACGTCTTGCTATCTGAAAACAACTACTCCTCCCTCCCCTTTGCCTCAATTGTCCTAAAGTCCAAAACTTTCACACTCCACGCATGTCCGTTTGCTCTACCTGGGTCTTGTCTTAATCTTGTAATCAAAGCTCTCCCAAGGTAGGTTTCTTTGTTATGTGTAAAAAGACAGGAGAACCCACATGCTCTTGTGCCTGCAAAAGTTGCTTTCTTTGGTTGCTTCTGTAAGTGAAGGTTTATGGTTTTGATAGAAAAGGTTTTAGCTTTTTCATCTTCACTTGCTATTCTCTTCAAATCTCTTAGCCTTGGATGTTTCTTCAAGTGTGCTTTTTCCTAACCACTGATTTTTTTCTCTTTTCAAACTCTTGGTGGGTGTTTTAAGTGATTTCTGTTTAGGCACCAAGAAATGCAGCTAGTATAGTTGGGTGGTTGTTTAGTTTCTATTGGAGTAGAGGGACTATTGTAGGCTCTTGGATCATTTTAAAGAGTCTGTAATGGAGTTGATCTTGTGAAAAGTGTGCGCCTACGTGTTGGTGAAAAGATGGGTTCTGCAAGCTCCAAAGCAGAGAAGAATGAAGCTCTGCGTTTGTGCAAGGCACGCAGGAGATTCATTAAGCAAGCAATTGATTCTAGGTACAATCTTGCCGCAGCTCATGTCTCTTACACTAACTCTCTTAAAACTATAGGCATTGCTCTCCGTAGATTCGCTGAGGCGGAGGTTTTGATAGAATCATCTCTGTCAACAACCTCAGCTACTGAACTCGACAAGACCCCATCACACTCCTCATACCCTTCCCCTTCTCCCTCTCACATTGCAGAGGTATCAGATTCACCATTGAACAATGAGAGCCCCATTTCATCCCCAGTGGTGAATGTAAGTCATATGAGAAGTGGAGGTAGTGATAATGCAGTGACTGTTAAAGTTAATTTGGACAACAGAAGTGCTAATGGTTTTGTAGAGGATGAGTCATTAGGGTTCTCTATGCCAATGCCTCCACCGCCTCCCCCTCCTTTTGAATCAGGTGGTTCTTGGGATTATTTTGATCCCAGTGATCATTGTGAGAGTTTTAGGTTTGTGGGGCAGCACAATGAGTTGGATGTGAACTTTGATAGTGTAAGAGGATGGAATGATTTTAGGGGCGAAAAAGTTGGCACTAGCCAAGGTCTTGTGGCTGTGAAGGGAAAATTGGAAAAGGTTGAATCTGGTGAAAATTGCCGGGCACAGGAAGGAGCTATAAGGTCTGGAACGGAGAAAAGGGCACAAGGTAATGCCAATTCAAATAGGGTGAGGGAAGGTGAAGTTTCTAAACGACAAGTTCCTGAAGGTCAAATGAGGCAGGGGGGAATGGCAGGAAATGTCAATGGTTTGGCTCTTGAGCACTCAGGTTCAAAGAAAGAGAAAGCGTCAGCAGGGAATGATTTATCAGCTGAGAGAGAAGATCCATCAGAGTACATTACACATAGAGCTAAAGATTTTCTTTCAAGCATAAAAGATATCGAACATCGCTTCTTTAGAGCATCTGAATCAGGCAAAGAGCTTTCCAGAATGCTTGAAGCAAGCAATATCAGGGTTGGATTTTCTGAAGCTAAGGGTAATTTCTTTTGCTGAATGGCTTAGGTCAGCCAAGTAATTTATCTCCTTCGTTTGCCCCCTTTAATGCTGAGAAATTGTATGCTTTGCTGGTGCAACATTTTTATAGCTGAAAGTCTCTGAAGCACTTTGTAACAACTGTGATTTTTGCAGGGAGGTCATCTGCCTCAGGACTTTTGGTTGCTTGTCAATTAGTTTGCTGCCGTGGGAAGACTGCGCTTGTTTCTCATGGTGAGCTTTAGCATCACAGTTTGTTCTGTTGGTTGATCAGAAATTGTTCAAATGCTTTTATCTCTCCTTTTCAAGTTTCTTTCTTTGCCTTTGCTCCAGGAATTGCGGCATCCTTAAGTATTATAATTACAAAGAAAAAGTCTCATTCAGACCAAAAATCAGCCATGTTAAACTCTTAATCGCATTTTCTAAGGAAAAAAAATCTTTATAAGCAGCTGCAAATTATAAAGTTTTCAATTGGAGTGGATTTGGTCATATAACTGTCATGGAAGTTCAGAATTTTTTTCCAACTGTTTGTCTGTGTAATAAATTTGTCCTTCAGTTCACTGGGAGTAGGGCTAAATAACCCTTGTTTAATTCAGAGCAACAAATATGAACATACAACCTATTAAATACTGAGCAAATAGTCAATTCAATTTTCAGGCAAATATATCTGGTTTTAAGCTTATATTTTACTTTTATGGTTGTATTGTAAACAATGTTTCTTGTTTCTTGCTATTGTAGAACCTGCAGAGCATACAACAAAGATCATTACCTGGAAGCGAACAACTTCTTCTAGGTCGTCTTCATCAAGAAATCCACTTGCTACCGATGCAAAGGATGATGTTTCTGATAGCGGCAGTGATTTTTTTGAGGACTTCTGCATGATTTCTGGAAGTCATTCCTGCACTCTTGACAGAATGTATGCATGGGAGAGGAAGCTCCATGATGAAGTAAAGGTATCTTTGTAAAGCCTCTTACTTCTATAACTTTTTTTCTCTTTTTGATGGTCTTATTTTCATTCATGGTTCTTCATACTTCTCCACTATGAGATGGAATATATATTAGCACTATTTTATAATTGTTGTGCCAAACATATCTGTGCTTTTTTCTTAACTGTGTCTCAGCTCTCAGATATATATATATATCATAATAATTTATATGAGGATGCATTTTCTTTGTTGTGATATAAAGTAGCATATTAACTTCTGATATCATGGACCTGTGTGTTCTGTTCTGCTGGGTCTATCTAGTTAGAAATTGAAAAGGTCTGTTCACAAATCCAACCCTATCCAACTTTCGCTTAGCCCTTTATTGGTTTTACCTAAGTGCTATATATAACTTAACCTTTCAAACATGAGAAAGAGATGTTCACACCAGGGTTTTATGTATAAATGAACTTCATATGTGCATCTATATGGGTATTTATATTCACAGCATATTGTTCCCATCCATATGTGCTGACTCTGGACTCCAATTTCTTTCTGAAGGCTAGTGAAGCTATTAGGAAGGAGTATGATCGAAAATGTGGCCAGCTTAGGCACCAGTTTGCTAAGGATTGTAGTTCTCAAGTGATTGACAAAACTAGGACTGTTGTCAAGGATCTACATTCACGGATACGCGTGGCAATTCATTCAGTAGATTCTATCTCAAAACGGATTGAGAAAATGAGGGATGAAGAACTTCAGCCCCAACTACTAGAGCTAATTCAAGGGTAAGTAGTGTTTTATTTTCTTCCTCTAAAAAAGTTGAGAATTGATACAGTAGCATTGATCACCTGTTCTCTATAGGATTTGTACTTATTAAGCTTCATATTCAGCTACATGCGATGGCTGATGACAAGTATGGATAATAATCTATGAGCATGTGCAGGTTAATTAGAATGTGGAAGATAATGCTTGAATGCCATCATGCACAGTACATCACCATATCATTAGCATACCATTCAAGGAGCTCAACAGGCATTCCACGGGGAGATTCCCGTAGGCAGATCATGGATCAGCTCCAACAGGAGATTGAATGTTTTGGTTTAAGCTTCACTAACTGGGTCAACAGCCATGCATCCTATATCGAAGCTCTTAATGGGTGGCTACAAAACCGCATCCTGCATTCACAAGAGCGATCCAAGAGAGGGAGGCCATTCTCCCCTCGTGGAGTTCTGGCCCCGCCTATATTTGTTCTCTGTCGCGATTGGTCAGCTGGGATCAAAGCTCTGCCATCTGAGGAACTCAGTAATGCCATCAAAGCATTTTTGTCTGATTTGCGACTATTAATGGAGCAGCAAGCTGAACAACCACAGACGGCCGATAAATCAAGCGATACAAACAATGCGGGCTCGGAGGGCAAAGATGATGCAAAGAACGATGATGTATCTTCAAACTTATGCCGCATACATGCAAGTTTGACAAAGGTTCTCGACAGACTGAATAAGTTTTCTGAAGCTTCACTGAAAATGTACGAGGACATCAGACAGAAAAGTGAAGTGGCACGTGTAGCGTACTTGAATTACAAGCCAATGATCAGGTATTAAAGGTTATGTAAGTATATGAGCATTTCTAAGTCTGTGGTTTGAGATGGAGCAGAAGAATACTTGTAAATGTCAAAGTATTGTCTGAAAGAGCCGTTAAGTTGCTCCCGGTAATATCATGCTCCGTTTGGCTGCATATTGCTTGCTAAAGCCTATTTTTTTCATCCAATTATACTCAACTAGAGTATTTTTTAACTTCATTTTCACTGAAAAAGTTGTTTCGGATTGATGATTTCTCTTTTAATCAGGTTTGTTCAAAACCCGTTGCGTTGATACCAGTTACCAACATTGTCTAATGCTTGATAACAGATGGAAGTTTAATATAATTTCTCAGTTTCTAGTTTTCAAGCTCAACTATTTTGTTTTTTCAAATTTTAGGCCACAAGGGTCACAACCTTTTATGTAGAGCACCATTCTCTTAAAGAGGGTGTAAGACTGTAAGGTATCGATAATCATAGACAAATCATTTTATACATTGGTGGCGAACGGCGTTATACATGTACCTGGTGTATCTGACAAAGATTTTGCAAGGAAGGGTAACAAACAAAGCAATCAATTGAAACTTTTGAGTGGGAAAAAAGAAAAGTAACACCCGACGTATAAAAATGGGTGACAGACGTTAGAACAACAGTGTCCAATCTGTGCCAGTTTTTTGGTACATTAATTTTCCAGAACCATGTATGAATAACCAGCCTTCGGGGACTAATAATGTTACCCCCTCCACCTGGAAAAGCTTCTATTGTGTATTCTTTTTCTTATCTTTTTGAGGATTTTGATGTGGAATTCAAACAAGTATAAAAGCAAGCCCCTTTTTCCCTGCATCTATGCTCACTGTAGAATGATTAGAACCCAACATTTTGAGTGTACTGACCATAAGCATCTGACTGCATAGCGATTGGAGCTCGCGTCACATGATCTGGAAGATCAAAAGCATCGACCAGCTCTCTCGCGACATTCCTCACTTGGAAACACAAGTATTCTGTCAGCTTCAGTACTGCCTGCACAAGAGATTACAAGAATGTATAAGGTAATGTAACAGTGTGCTACCCCGACAGAATTTGTACAAAACATGAACCAGGGCCTCTAAAATACCTTTGCTTTGTTTGGTGCAACATAGTCAACATTACGGTAGGTTCCGATATCATTCCAGATTCGATCCAAAGCATAAAGATCACAGACAAGTTTCAATGCAGTTCGTGAACTTGCATCAGGACAGCTGTAGCATAAAAATGGAGAAGTTTTAGTAAAAATAACCCTATAATGCTATAAATACATTCGGAAAGAGTTGAAGAATAAGTTGGCAAGTACTTCTGCACAGCTTCAATGAACTTTGCAAGGATAACGGACTCAATATGTGACTCTGCAAGAGTGAGAAGGTGGTTCAAGCATCTATTCCAAGCACCAAAGCTTCCAAGAGTTTTGGAGTGCTTCTGAAGTCGGACAGCAACACTTTGGAGCAATCGAGATGTTCGGTACTGCAAGAAAAAATCCCAGAAATTACAGGAAATGGGAGGATAATTGCAGATATGGCAATTTAGAATACAACAAAATGAAGACATCACTCACTCTGAAGGCATCCAACTGGAATTTTGGATCTCGCAAGTGATCTGAACCTTCCCAGCGCGTGGTTACTGGATTTGGCTGAGAAAGATAAGTACTCATGGATTCTCTCAAATAGTTCCATGTAACTGCCAGTGTCCCCCCTTGAAACTTCTCCTTGTACTGCTTCAATAGATCGCCTGCTACCTGCATCACAAGAAAAAGTTCAGATCTAGATATATGCATCCAATATTACACCCAAGTTCTCCAACCACGCATGACTGTTTTTTTTTTATCCATAGAAGCAATGCCACAGAAGTAAAATTCCTTCGTAGAATTGTAGAAACGGGAAGGTTCACTCAAGCTTGAATTTCTTTTCAATTTAACCATAAACGAAAATCAAAATACTATTAAATTCAAATTGGTTCATAAGTCATGCAAAATGTCCCAACCCTGGCACAGTACGAATATCATTTTTCAGGTAGCATTTGGTGAGAATAATGCAGAAAAAATGTTGTCTGCAAGGAGAAACAGGTTTGTGGGGGCCATGACACTCTAAAACTATAATAGGGTCAGAATTCTACCAGGTGACACCATGTAATCTAATAGTTCAAATTGTAAAATGCCAAGCAAGGACATCACAAAAGGGGATTTATGCACAACCTGTTGCAGGAGTACGGTATTGTCCCCTTCAAATGTCTGGAAAATGTCATGATCATTTCTCAAGCTACCAAACCGATTCACAGCAGCATATCCGTGGCCTCCACAGGCTTCTCTACAAACACTTAGCGATTTTGCTGTGTACGATGTGACATAAGCCTTAAGGCCTGCTGAAAGAGCATGGACATCTCCAACCAATTTATCGTCATGAGTCTTTTTCATCTCAGAATATTTTTCTACCAGATATGAGGTCGCAAAATGAAATGCATATGTCGAAGCTAGCATTGGCATTAGCTTGTGCTGTTGAGACTGGTAATCAAGAATACTAACTTCAGGCTGCTTGGGAGGACCAAACTGCTGTCGAAGTAAAGAATATCGGATGGCAATTGTGCCGGCAATCTTAAGAACACCAACAGAAGAATATGCAAGGCCAACCCTACCACCTACAAGTTCCCCTAGTGTAGCAGCAAACCTTTTGTTTATGGTAGGGAGGCTACTTGTATATTTTCCATCCCGTGAGACGTCTCCGAATCGATTAAGCAGATTATCTCGGGGTATTCTTACTGAACTGAATTTCAATGCTCCATTGTCAACCCCATTCAGGCCAACCTTGTGGCCACAATCATGTATTTCAATTCCTGGAAGTGTTTGGTGAGTTTTCATGTCCCTTATTGGAACAATGAAGGCATGGACTCCCATATCAGAGAACCCTTTTGCATCATGAGTAGGCAACATCAGCTTGGCAAAAACAGAGGCAAACTTTCCATGAACTGCAGCATTACCAATCCACCATTTGATGGCACCATCATTGGGTGTGTTGATTACAAATTCATCCGTAAATGGATCGAATGTTGCAACGGTTTGAAGACCCTGAACATTTGAGCCTTTTGGAGCACAGACGTCAAAATTTTGGTTAAAGATGTAAAAATATGGAAATACAGGCGCAAAATAGGAATATCACAGAAATGCGGAGAAGAAAAAGGATTAAGAAATGCATACAAAATCAAAGTTATGGTATCCGTGCACAAATCAAACAGAATAAGATACAAGTTATTCGTGACTACAGCATCATGTAGTCCTTGTTAGGAACAAGCAGATGACAAATGGAAGAAAACAACTTAGTAGGTTGTCCATATGACTTATCACTGATAAGTTATCACGAGTTCAGTTATTTTTATTCCCATCCAACACGAACTGTTGGATAATAATAGATACTTCCTTTAAAAATATCTCACATCTAAGTATCCATGACCTATCTTACTCAAGTTAGCAAAACCTGAGAAGAGTTTGCTACACTTTGATAATGTGCAGCTGACACTGACAACAGGGACATGCTGGACTTGGCAAAGAGAGGTTTCATGTAATAAATTAGAAGCAGGAACACAGGAAAGTAACTTACCATGATGGAGTTCTGTCATAGCAAAACAACCAGGATAATCCAAACTGTCAATAGCATCGAAGTACTTATCCCTGTGCTTTTTTGTTCCTAAGTTGATGACAGAGCCTCCCCAGAGACTGCATAAAAATAATTCAAAGTTAGCACACTTTACTCAATAAATTGCTATGTTATTCTAAACAAATGATATGTGCCATACATGACAGTAAGGGGATAAACAATGCAACTGAAAAGTAAAAGTCATATCATCAACTTTTCTCCATTGAGGTCCAGCTCATTCAAATTTGAATTCAGGTACCACAAATGAACCAAAAAGCTGAGAGCCAGCTTACCAAATTGCTTATCGAGCCATGAAAAAATTCAACAAACGACTAACAATTAAAATATTTTCAAAACTGTAAGAAAAGTCTTATTTTTTTAATGCAGATGATGATGAATCAAGCTGAGTTCAAGATTCTAATACTTTTTAAATCTTTTCATAATATAAGAATGGAGCATAATTTATACCAGTACCTTCAAATATGAAATCTTTGCATCTAAAAAATTAAGACTACCAAAACATTATTTTTGTTTAAAATAAGATGTCCCATTTGCTATTTATGGCAGGTTCATGGCTGGACTAGAGGGTGAGCAAATAAACGTATTTACCAAAGAAAATAAAGGAACACTCTTAGTAAGCAACAATATGAATCTGAAGTTGCAAGCACTACTAATTACCAAAGGAGATGCCGATATATTGCCACTTATATCTAATACCCATCCAATTCCAACTAACAGGATTAAATCACTGAAAGCACACTATAAACAAAAGTAGCACTGGCAACTCCAAACCTAAAGGCACCAACAAAACTATTATGCATTTTGGTCAAACTAAAACATAATTTTAACCACACGCTTCTCAGTACGAATACACAAGCATTATTACGTTAGTGCACCACCCCCAAGTTCAGAAAGCAATGAAACAAAAGCTAAAACCAAAATCCTCATCCAATTCCTTTAGCTAGATTCAAACCCCACAAAACCCCAAAAAACGAAGACTGAAAAGCATGACCATATAAAACCCGGCTCGGATAAGCTGAACATGCATAGTTGAGGAACTCATCTAAGCTTCTCATCCTACACTTCCTAAACCACTAATATATGCATTAGAAGTTCATCAGGGGCTATTCACCTAATTTGGGTTTGCTAACTTAGCAGCACAAAAACTAAAAAATAACACAGAGATAGAATACAATTTAAAAAAAAAACAACCCATTTGAGAACATCCAAAAACAATCAAGACCGAAGAAACAAAAATCAAACTTAGTTTTTTCTTTCTAAAAAAAAATAACAATGATCACCTGTATTGGACACCCATCTTGATCCCAAGAGACATATCCACACTCCCAACAGCCTCGGCAATAGCAAAATACTTTGCAGGATCCTCTGCCACACACCTAAAAGGCCTAATCCCAGCTTCCCTCACCAAACCCACCAGCTGTCTCCAACACAACTCTCTGTGCTCATCTTTCGAAATCTCCAATGGCGTCTGCAAATCCGGCCTCGCGTTAAAATACTCATACACCTTCTCCTGTATCTCCCTATTCTTCCCTCTCATATACAACGACAGCTTCTCTGTTCCCACCTCCACCTTCGCCTTGTTCGCACAAACCACAATCTCCACCTGCTGCAAAGACCGCGGCACTGGAGTCAAGTGCAAGGATAGCCGCTGGATTCGACGAGATACCATTTGGGTCTCTTCCTCTGCAGTCGAATTTTGCTTATTTTGCTCCATTTTTTGGTTTTCTTAAAAAAAAAAAATCCTCTTTTGTGATGGGAAAGGGATCGGAATTTGAA
Organism: Viola pubescens var. scabriuscula; assembly: GCA_002752925.1. Classification (NCBI taxonomy): domain Eukaryota; kingdom Viridiplantae; phylum Streptophyta; class Magnoliopsida; order Malpighiales; family Violaceae; genus Viola; species Viola pubescens. The sequence goes on along the minus strand of NBIL01113731.1, from coordinate 13,590 downwards.
TGGATGCGTGGAAGAAAGGAAAGAGGAAAAGGTACGTCGAAGACGGGGTGGGTTGCTGTTATAGGCTTTATAGAGTGAAGGTGTGTGACGTGGAGACTAGTAAGATCGACACGTGGAGTAATATGATTGGATATACACTTGGCGCGCGATTCAATGTTCAATGTGGGTGACGGAATGGGTTTTTGTTTTCTTTGTCTCTATTCGTGTTTAGGATAAGATGACATTTTTGTTTTCAACTCTAATAGAAGGCGGGTGGTGAATTCTTAATTGGATAAATTTTGGTTCATTTTTAAGTTTGTTTATTCTAGAACGTCCCATAAAAAAAACTTAAAACCTATATATAATTTACGACTTATACAATCATAAGATCTTTTTTTATTACGAGTGTAATTTTTTAAAAATTGAATTATAAATATATCAATAGTAATATTTACTCAAACTATATATACTCTATATAGATTAGAATTCCTAATAAGTATTCTAATAATGCAACTATCTCATTGCTCCTTCTTTTCCCTATCAATAATTCTTTTTAACATAATTATATCTGAAACTTTTCTTGCGCACAAAGTACAACATGCTATAGCCATTTTGCTTTCTAGTTTTCTTAGAAAGATATATATGATAAAACGGAAAGCAAGCAAAGCAAATTCCAATGATTCGTTAAAAACAAAAAATTATACTAAAAACGTTAATTATTAAAGCCTAGAGGAAGTACAAGAGAATTTAAAAATTTTATTCACATCTTCCAAACATACCAATATTCTTATCATCTCATTAATAATGTTTCTCTTTCTATTTGGATATTTTTGTAAAATTACTAAAATATTAATCTAAAAATTAGACTGTTAATTAGTTTTATTGGTTTAGGTGAATAAACCTATGAGGGCGTTTGGCATGAGGTAATTTAGGATATGTAAAGATAATCTTGAATTCCTAGGAATGCTTTGTTCGGTACGCATAGAACTAAGGAATCTTAAAAATTTAGAGTTGCTTTGTAAAAGGTTTTTCCCTCAACAAGGTAAAATGTAAAGAAAAATAATTACCTAAAAAATAGGTGATATTTTAGGATTTTATTGAAAAAGAAAAATAAACTATATTGTTATGACAAAGCTATCATTTAAGTAAAAGAGTATGTGATATTAATAAATAATAATATAACGATATAATTATGATGTAATGATATTTTTACATTATAATACTTCATCACTTTCTAATATATTATATATGAATATCATAAAATACTATACTACGATATGATATAATAAAGTATTTTATTATATTAACATTTCATATATTATTATATTATGCTAATAATTTGTTATTATAGAATACACCAGCACACTGGGCTCGCTTTGCGGGCTAGTAGTATTTTTAATGTCTATATTTTTTCGCATGTTGGACTCTATATTTTTTTAGATACTTGAAATTTTTTACGCTTTGAATAAAATTTACAAACACGTTGAAAAATATGAAATTTTATATAGGTTTTGATTGTTTTTTTTATAACCATATGGACTATAAATATAGTTAATCATTTACAAGTTTAAAATAAAATATTTTATAAACACGGGATTAAATTAATCAGCTAGGAGTATATTTTAATAAAACCTTACAATTATAGGACTGATTAAATTAATCAACAAATAATTTTTTTTAAAAAGGTAAAAATTATTAGGAGTAATTTTGTGTGTGCTTTATTCATTGATTTTTTTTACAAACACGGGGATTAAGTTAAGTTAATCATTTATAAACACGGAGATTAAATTAATTAGCTAGGGTATATTTATAAAAAAATATGAACGCATAAACTAAATTAATCAATGAATAAAAGTTTAAAAGAACTTTTTTTGGCACTATTCATTTTTCCATTTTGGTATAAAATAGTTCTAATATATTTTATAATTATATACTATATAATATTACTGTATTTTAAATATTGTAATATATAGTATTACATCATAATAAATTAATATTATTTTTTTGGTTGATAATTATAAATACAAAGGAAAGTTCAATAAAGAATGATAAATATATATTTTAAGAATTATAAATATATATAAAAAAATAATATCATAATTGTCAAAATATAAAAATTTCCTTTTAAGTTTGAAAAAGTTAAGGAAAGCTATATTCTTTTGTTTGCTTGATAATTGTAAATACAAAGAAAAATTCAATAAATAATGATAAATATATATTTTAAGAATTATAAATATATATAAAAAATGTCAGAATATAAAAAATTCCTTTTAAATTTGAGAAAGTTAAGGAAAAATATATTGTTTTGTTTGGTTGATAATTGAAAATACAAAGGAAAGTTCAATAAAGAATGATAAATATATATAATTCATTTTCACCCAAAATCGTATATACTATGACTGTAATTTACTTAGTCGTCCCTTAATATAAATTTAACTTCCTGATCCTAGTATAAATTAGCATTAATTGAGATGCTAATTTTTTATCCTCAACTAAAATGTTGGATTATCTTTATTTTTTTATAGAAAAATTATTAGATTATCTTTTTAATTATTAGGTTATTCAATAATAAAATATGCGAATTAATTATCAGTAATACGAATGCAAATATTGAATAAAAAAAAGAGAAAAGTAATAAAGAAGTGAGGGAATTGTTTTTACTTTTCCTAAAACTTCGGCCCGAAATATAAAAAGAAGAAGGTATAACATGTTTCGGCTTGTTTAGGGTTTTAGTAGGTTACACTGTTGCCCCTTTTGCTCGTTGCTCTACTTTCACTTAGCCGCCTGCCCCCGATCTCTCTCCCTCTCTGGTTCCACAACCTCCATCCCAGGTTCTCAACCTTTTCAACATCTCTATTTCTCCAGTCGCTTAGACTTTTATCTCATCGTATGTATTTGTGTTTGTAGGTAAGCTATGGAAACCGTTGTTGCGCAACCCACCATTGTTGATCCAGTCCAGCCTCAGTTTGATGTGAAGCTCTTCAATCGCTGGACCTTTGAGGATATCCAGGTTTCCATTCTCTTCATGGGCTTCGCTTCTTATTACATGATACCGTGCGGTGATATTTGTGTTTGTTCAATGATTCGTAAGTTTTATTTTGACTTTAATCATGTGGATTTGTTAGGATGAAATCTGTTCAGTGTAGATCATGTGAGAAAACCACTGTGGGTGTTAACCTTGTAATGAGTTTGATTGGGCTTCCTAGTAGGGTTTGGAGATGGAAATGATGAATTTAAATCATTTGCAAATCTCGATAAAAAAAGATGTTGGGGGATTTATATGCTTTTGTTTGACTTTTTGTAAAGAGCTTGTATGTGGAAGTCATTTAAGAATTTAGTGAAGAAGCAGCCAGTTTGGTAGGCTTTTCCTTTCGAGAACGTAAGTTTAGGTTGTCTGTTTTATTTGAATGAAATCCCTGTAGCTATCTTGATGCTTCATCAAGTTCTCTCTGTAGGTCTGGGTATTGATGTGCATGAATTGTTGTTTATCATTCTTTTGTGCTTACATGGAACTGTTTTACCCAAATGGTTGAATCTTTTTTCTGAGGCATAGTGTCTTGATCATGGTGATTACCTTGTTAGCTGCATTTAAATCCAAATACTAGAAGTGATTTTTGTCCTCATTTATCTAGCTAGAGTACTATACTGTTCAAAGATCCTGTCTTTATGCTTTGACTATTTTTTTGCTAATCAGGTTGGTGACATTTCTTTGAGTGACTACATTGGAGTCCAAGCTTCCAAGCATGCCACCTATGTTCCACACACAGCTGGGCGCTACTCTGTGAAGCGCTTCAGGAAGGCCCAATGCCCTATTGTGGAGCGGCTTACAAACTCTCTAATGATGCATGGTAGGAACAATGGGAAGAAACTGATGGCTGTTAAGATTGTGAAAGATGCAATGGAAATCATTCATCTTCTGACAGATCAGAACCCAATCCAAGTGATTGTTGATGCTATTGTGAACAGGTATGCGACTGAGAGGAAGCATTTGTTTGTCTTTTTGATCACTGTACCGTGGGCTTACACTTGTATGCTTGGCATTTCAGCTGCCTCTCTTTTTACACTGATATTTTATTTTGTTCATGTCTGTCTGGATTTTCAGTGGACCACGTGAGGACGCTACCCGTATTGGTTCTGCTGGTGTTGTGAGGCGTCAGGCAGTGGATATCTCTCCACTAAGACGTGTAAACCAGGCTATCTATCTCCTAACAACTGGTGCTCGTGAATCTGCATTCAGAAGCATCAAGACAATTGCAGAGTGTTTGGCTGATGAGCTTATCAATGCAGCAAAGGGCTCTTCTAACAGGTAATTCATTCATTTTTCCATTTATCTAGAAAATTGTTTTCTCCTGTGCTTTACTGACTTTGACCATACCTTTTCAGCTATGCAATTAAGAAGAAAGATGAGATCGAAAGAGTTGCAAAGGCCAACCGTTGAGGAATATGCTTGGAGAATTGGTGGCTGGAAGCAGTCTGTGTTTTATTTTGCTTTGTATGTTTAAACCTTTAGACATGGAAAAGACTTCTTTTTGTTAAATTATAGCATGGAGGATGCATTGTCAATTTAGAATGTTTCTTATTATAATTGGGGAAAAAACTTGCTTGGTTAAGTGTCCATGATCGTTTGTTATGATGGTGTCATGCCATGTGAAAACTTAATAGCGTGGATTTAGGAACAAGGCATGTGTTACTTTGTTCCTTTTAGTTTCGTCAAGGCATCGGATGGATTGGTTTGTTTGCGAAAGTGGATTTTTTTCGCGTCCTTACCTTGTTTTCCCTGACTTTGTTGTCAGGATATATGGTGCTAATTACCTTCTTTGATGGGGTGTTTAGTATTGATTTTCTTTTATGCCGACTCCGCTTGAATTTTAAAGCCCCTTTTTAACTAAATTTTCGGATAGTTCTATCCTTTTTTCGCATAACCCTTCGTTCTAAAGAAAACGACGTTCTGATCATTTTTTTTCTTAAAAAAAATGTCATTTTTATCATTTTTAATATATTAGGGAATTAAAATTAGTGTTGATTAGATGTAGTTAATAAAACGATTCTGAAAGTAAATTAAAAGTTTTTTTTTTCTCTGTTTGAAAATAAATATTTCTTAAAATTTGTGCACATTAGTCAATTAATGATTAAATAAACTACTTTTTGGTTTTGTTTAAAGACACTCTTTTTTCCATTCTTCGATGATAGTTAAATGCGATTAAATTATTAAATTTAGAAATTAAACCTAATTAAAATTTTCAAAATGACACTTATTTTGATTAAAAAAAAATTAAAACTAAAACGAGGTGTTTTGAAATGAATTAAGTACTTTTATCAGAAGTGTGATTTTTTTTTTTTTTGCTTTCCATTTTATGTTTTGTATGTTGAACATGGAATTGGAACCTTTGGGAACGAATGTTTTTCTTTTAGAATGGGAAAAAATATATCTTAATGAGAAATACCGATATAATTTCACACTTGAAGTTGAAACTCAGAGTTCTCGAGAGTAAGAGGTGGTAAGGGCTAACCCAACCCAACACAAACGCTAAACCAAAACCCAAAAATGGAAGTCTGAAACCACCTCACCCGCTCCGCGCGCTCCAAACTCCAAAGTCCAAACAATTCAAATCCCGGGTTAAGATCGGAATTCCCGCCCTCAAACCAAAATATCCAAACACCGCTGCGTTTCCCATAAGAAAAAGTTAGTTTCTAGCTCAGGGCAGGCACCAGCCCACACCACCAAGCAGATCTGGGTGATACATTCCGCGCTTCTCTCTGTAAGTTCTCAGATTCTGATTGCTTTTTGCATTTCTGGTTTTCTTGCTTCTTAAGATGAGTGGAGATAATTTCACGGATGAGGGTTTGAAGGAGCGTGTTGCGTTGGGGGATGTAACAAATCAGGTGAAGAGGGGGTTTTCCTTAGTTACAGGTGATTTAGGGCTTAAATCTGGAGATGGGTATGGTACAGATGTGGTTAAAGATGGGGAAGGGGATTCGTATTTCGCCAAAAGAGTGTGCTTAGGTGTTGAAAACTTGGTCAAAGAGAAATGCAAAACAAAATTGGGAGGCGACGATTGTGGAGAGAAGGGTTCATCTGCGCCTACTGATTTCGCGCCCCAAGAATTACAAGAGAAAGTTGCGTGTGATGTCTCGCATTCGCATAGGCCCCAAGAAATGAAGGAGGCGTCTAATTTATTGGTGGATGGTGGTGTTGATTTTTGCAAGAGTGGTGCTGCGGAAGATGGGGATGCATCAAGAGACAGTTGCGGGTCTAGTGGTTCCATGACCTTAAGCGATGATGAAGGGAAACCCGCGTCAAATGTTACGTTGAGTGGTCTAGCTCGAGAAGGGTTTGTCAGCCATGACTATACAAGTTACAGCAAGGATTTTGATGTAGGCCAATCAGCCAGCGACAAATCTGGAACTGCTGAGTGGTCAAGTTTGTCGAAGTCACTAGGCTCAAAATCTTTTGAGTTGGGTAAGTGCACTTCTGCCAAGGGTGATGTTTGTGCCAACATGAATGCTGGAGATGACTTGCTCAAAACTTGCTCTTGTTCTTTTTGCTTGAAAGGTAATTCTGGCCCTTTCCTTTCCCATTGATTCTTAAGTACGTTTTTTGTTAAGAGTTGTCTTTCCAATCATTTGCATATGAGCTAAGTTGTATATCTTTGTTCTGCAATTTGCAAATCAGCTGCTTATATCTGGTCAGACCTTTACTACCAGGACGTCAAGGGTCGAATATCTGGTAAGTTAATCTTAAGCAAATGAACTATGATTGTTGAAAGGTGGTCCGACCACTTTAGTTTGTCACTGTGAAGCAGAATTCTCTGAGTTGTAACTATCACTGATATGGTTCATCTCTGTCCTCTCAGCGTTGAAGAGGAGTCAGAAAGAAGCGAGCATATTGGTCAACAAATATGCTAGAGGAAAGCAGACTGACACACAAGGCCAAGGAACCTCCAGCAAGTCATCCAAATTAGAATCTGACCTGACGGGACAGTGGAGGTTTCTCTTTCGTAACATGGAGGATATATTTGCTCATGAATGCAGCCAGCTTGTGAGTGTAACCTTTTTCTGTTCCTAGACTACATTTTTGCTCTGGAATTATTAAAACTCTTGTCCATTTTTCACTTTGTTGTCTGAGACAATAAACTTGTTTCATAATAAGATCTGAATCCTGGTCTTTTTGTAAGGTTTGCTTGAACCCATATATTAGTCTTTTGGCTTGCTTTGTCAGTTTTCATTGGTACTTACTGTCAATGTCATCAGGAAGATTACTTTTCAACTTAATCATTGAATATTGTGTCTTAAATTTGATTTCTCATTTTGATAAGAGCCCTTACATCATGTTTGCAGCAAGCTAACTTTGTCAATCTGAAAGATTTGAGAGAGAATTGCAAGATCGATCTTGAGAGGACCACTGGCATGCCTTCAGACAAATATTAGTGTTGTGCTTTTCGAACACCTATGGTAACTCTAAGCTTGTCCTGTCACTTTTGCTCTGCTAATTTGGGCACGCGGGCGTACACACTTGCATGATTGTGTGCAAATTCCCCTTCCATGTGATTTTCGGTTGTCGTTTACAATGTTGAATGTTCTTGGAAGTTTTACTATTTCCACAGCAGTTGTATTCTATCCATGCGCGATTTGTAATGTTTGTTGTTGTGATCCTCATCTAGATGAGCAAGAATTTCCATTGTAGAGATGAGAGAATTGAAACCCTAATTCTCCTCCATCCATTATAGTTGTATCTGATTATATTACCTTAGCTCAATGTTTTCTCTCAGTTTTGGTGTTATTGGTTGGATAGATCTCTTTTACTGTCCAAGGTTGAGAATTAGTTTTTCCGTATTCATGTACAAGACTGAGCACTAGTGAAGAAGCTCTAACTAGTTCCTTTTATTTATTTGTTTTACTCTCTCTCCCTGTTCTTAAGGAGATGTTCTTAACGGTGAGGGGTGGGGGATGGGGGGTGTTCATGCAATTCAAACCAGGTATGGGCATAAAAGCACACCATTTTGTTTTCTTTAATGGTCCTTTCTGAAAAATTGAAGTTGTTTATATGCTGTCAGTGCACCATATTTACACCGGCATAGCAATTCAAATCATTTTTTCCCTTGCAAAATTACGTTGATTTAGGCTTAGATGTGAAATTTAGCTTTGTGGTCTGCACATTTTAGTGCAAGTCCGTTGTTGCGTCTCAAACTTGTTCTTGTATGGCACAACACAACTTTGTGCACAGGCTCTCATTTTGCATGCATAATTTTGTTCATATTCTGGACAACCCATCTTGTTTTTACACTCACCTTGTTCTGGACCTAACAGAAGATCAAGGTGCTAACCATGTTTGGTAGGGAAGGGAAGGCAAGGGTGCCACTAATAGTCAAGGTTGCACATAACCAACGGTTGAATCATGGTATATTTCATTGCCACTTTGTCTTGACTGATGATTTCAATTATAATGCCAAGTATTAAATGAAAACTGAAAACTTCTTTGTGTAGCTCAGTCCTACATTTTGCAAAATAGTTAAGGCTAAGTTTTAAGTTCAGGTCCCTATCTCTGCATCCTTATCTAAACAATAGAAACAATTATTGGGAAATGCTAGTATGGTCTTAGTTGTGTGCTTGTACTTGGAACCATGCCTTGAGCCCTAGTTATGTTCTGCACACTATGTCTCTACATGTGATGCATTCATTGCTGTGTTTGTTTGTTGTTCACTTTAAAACAGTTGGATAAATTCTCAAAGTTTCTGTTTTCATTTTTCTTTCTTTGCTGTTTTTGTTGAAAGGTTGTTTCTTTATTTATAATTTTAAGGACTTATCTTTCATTTTCAACTAGAGCATTGTAGCATCACAGCCCCTATTGCGGTTGATCTATTTTTTTTAGGGTCAGATCATGTTCGAACGAGATTTGAAAGAAATAGCAGCATCCTAATTGCGCCCATTTCTTTGTGGTCCAGTAGTAGCAATACTGGCTTTGATTTTGATTGGGTGGGTATTTGTCAATTCCATTTATTGGAACTGTGGCTTTCCTCTAGCCACGGCTAGTGCTATAATATCTATTTTTGTCCGGTTTCATTTTTATCACACTTTATATATTCTACTATATACCATCTTTTTCTAAAACATTTTTGACCCTTCAATTTGAGTTTTAAAAAGAATGCTCTTGCAATTTCAATTTGGAGTTCTGATAAAGTTGAGTTCTGGTATCTAATAACTTGCTCCTACCAAAATCTATCAAGGACCACACTTTCATTGCCTATAATGCTCTCTAGTCACCATCCTTGCAATTACTTAATAAGGAAAAAAGGCTTGAGATTGTGTAATATAGTAGGTGTAATTCTCTACACCTTTTAGTATGATACTATTTTCATTCGAGCATTATCGGTTTTCTTTCTTGTATTTTTCGTAAATAAATTTATATGGTGGAGGTCTTTCTAGTTTTTTCTCAATTTCTTTGTCATATATTTATGGAGTACCACTAACATGGCTTAAACAATTATATGCAATAATGCAACTCACGAATCCTGATCCTGACCTTAAGTTTTCGTATGTATTACGATTCTTGAGGATGTTAACATAGAGCAATGACCTATTTAAAGATGGGAAAGTTTACAATTTTGTTTAAATTATTAAGGTGATAATGGCCTGGTCCTATGATTATTATTTTATTTAGTTCTGTACCAAAAATGTTACTAAAACTAGGATTGGTCTACTAGTGAAAGGGTTAGAAAAAATAAATTATCCTTTTAACGTTAAAAAACTACTAAATAAATTGCAACAATTTGTTCCAATTTTTTTTTTAATTTAAAAAACACAAAAAAAAAACATTCATTACTACAACATTTGATCTCTTTAAAGAATAATTCAAAATGTTAAAAATATATATAATGTAATGGTCCATTGCTTTGACCATCATCATCATCCCTAATTGCCTCCAATAATTTTAATTTTAAACGACTTTCCTCCACCATTGGTGGTGGTGACAATATCCTCCACCCTCAAAAGGTCAAAATGGTTTATTTAGGCCTAGCTATTAGCTAGTGCTCCTAGTAGTGGCATGGTATGGTGAGATTCTTTTTTTGCTTCCGTTGAAAAACAAACTTATCTCTAGTTTAGCTTGTGCCACGTTTCACTTTGCAGGTTGATGATTCTCTTAATTTAATCATTTCTGTTGAATATTAGGACAATTATTATGTGGTTCATTGAGAATTGACATCTGAAAGAGTCAACTAATTAAATAATATGTAAATTAATCTCTTAGGTATATGTACTGGTGGCCAGAATATGAAATTTGGTTTGAGATCGTGATGGGGCATCAAAACAAAAAATGAGAGTCAATGATAATAGTTTTTTATATAGTAAAACCAACCGTATATAACAAACCGGTGTGATTTATTAAAAAATGACGTGAACCAATCAGGTCTTAAGGTCATTTTAAATTTAGGGTGTAGTTTGTTGAAATTGACAAACATGAAATTTAAATAAATAAATTATAAATCGAGGGTGTGATTCAGATATTGGGTATAAACGAGAGATTGATTTTTTAACTTTATTTTCTTTTTATATATGGGTTATGATCAATTGGCAAAATACTAATTTATTGAAGCACATTAAGCATTTGATCTTCTTTCTATTTTTTTGTTTTAGATGAAAGGAAGCACTTACTTAGGTTGTTACCTAATAAGTTTGTTAAGAAACCGGAAAGACAACTATGACATGGTGTCTTAAGTTTTGGTGCCGCGATATACGAGTATAAAAAAATTATGAAAATGAAAATAATTGATGACAGTTAAGAAAAAAATAAAAATAAAACCATAGAAATAAGGAACTAAAGGAATGAAAAGAAAGAAGAAGACATAATATCAAATAGTATCAAATCAAGCCTATAAATTTAGCAATAATCATGGATTATGATTATTGATGCATTGTATTTTTAGTCTTGACCGAACTAGTTGAATAGATTTTTTTTTTAAAAAAAATTAATCAACCCCGGAAGACTTGTTGATTGGGTTGACTGGGTCACTAGTTGATCCGGCCGAACCATTTGAAAACCTATAAAAGAGAATTTTAAGCAATTTAAAACCCAACTTAGTGCTTAGTCACCGATTTTTTCGGTCGAACTGATCGGATTGGGCCGGGTTTGACTACCTTAATTAAGAGTCAATAGAACAATGAGAGGAATAAAGCACGTTTTTTTTTTTTCTATCTAATCACCCTCAGTTTTCAAAAGAATGACGTTTACTGGTGTTATCAATCTCATAATGTACCAATCAGTATAAGTGGTACGTCTAATCTCAATAGTAAAAATGAGATATAAAACATGTCATACCATTTCGATTCCTATCTCGGTTCATATTAATCATACCGGACAAAGGACAACGGTACGACTCATCCAAATAATAAAAAGTATATCATAAGTGTTGAAATTGTTTATAAATTTATACGTAATTGTACGTGTGTGTATATATATATAGAAATAAAATACCAAAATTCCAACCGACATCCATACGTCCCGTTTGAATGGTAAAATTGAAACTCTCACCAGCGCGGAATCGACAACCATATGTTTTTTATCTATCAAAATGTAATTACTTGCACCAACACTGCTACTCTCTTTTAAAGATAAAAGAAAGCAAACTACTAAAGAACCCATCCAAATTGTTGTAAGAGATGAGCAGAATCTAGACACACGAAATGAATCACATGAAGAACCCACGTGCTATGCCCTTCGTCTTCAACGATATTAATTTAATTTTACTCCAACATTGTTTTTCTCATCCCTTTTTCGAATTTGAACCCTAAATTAAAAGTTGATAGAATGTTCATGTATTGGTGTTTTTAACGCATTTCTATTTCTTTTTTCTTTTTTTTTGAAATTTTTTAAATTCTATCATATATTATATTTTTTCCAATTTAGTCCGGCTAATTAGATCTTATTGTTATCGTTAACTCACTTTTTTTATGTAGACACACGTCACATAGGTATTGCAGACTACATTCAAACATACGAGCACGTATCATCCTTTTAATTAAATTTAAATTGGGAAATTAAAACAAGAACGAAAACAAAAAGAAAGACCAGTGAGGACATATATAGTGTCGATAAGAAGTGAGAAATGAAAAGAGTAGCAGTATTACTGGAGTAGTGACTGGTTGGTTGAGTTGGGTTTTGGATTTGCCTTTTCCTTTTCATAATTTATTCTCCAAAAACAAAAAAACAAGAGCACATGATCATCACGTCGATCAAGGTCTTCTCTTCACCTGGTGCGCACATTTCTTCACTTTGTTCTTCACATGTTCATGCACTCCCCTCCCTCATTTTTAATCTTATTTTTTTGGAATTTTGTGCTAAAAATAATAAATATTTTTATAATATATTTATTTATTATTTACTAACTTATGTAACACCATTAATCCTTGCACTAGCTAAAATTAATTTAAAATTATAATGTCTAGAAGTAATATGATGTTACCGCGCACATGGTGTTAGTTTAACGGGTTAGTGCATAAACTATTTTTGTAACGTAAATTATTGGTTCGATCCATGATATATAATTATTATTTCTTTTTTTAACAGTAATGTGCATAAGATTTTGTATTTTTATTTCATTATGAATTTCCTTTCTTGTGAATAGTAAGTATATATATATATATACATTGTCGGATTGAGCAGAGGAGTGTCGAATTACACATGTGAGATTAATTAACTTCGGAGCATACTGAACTGAAACCTTAATTCTCATACTAAAACTATCCTTAATTCCAAAACCTAAGACTTTGTTGCTTTCCGTTGGTATTCGTATTACTATTTATTTAACCTAAGACTTTGTCCTCTACATGGGTAAATGTGACTTGCAAACAAAAGAATTTAATACTGTTAGATCTCAGTACTAGTGCTCCCTCCGTTTAGCAAAAAGATATTCATTTTGATAAAATAAAAAATTAATTAATTAATTTTATCGTTTGATATTTTTTAATTATAGTTTTTATTTATTTTCATAAGTAAGTTCAAACAATCAATTTAAATCAAATTAATTTTAAATTAATCAATTTAAAGTAAAATAATTAATACTATCGTGAAAAAATATAATAAATGAAATTATATTTATAATCAAAATAATAATTACTTTAGTTGACGAGAATATGGTTAAAAAGATAGGGGAATACTAGTAATTAACGTTTAAATAAAACACTTTTTAATCAATAATAATCACTACTCCCTCCAAAATTATAAGGTTGACAAATTAAGTAAAAAAGTTTGTTTTCCAAAGATTGTCCAATTGCGTTTTTCAAGGATTTACCCTTAAAAATATAAATTTCTTCACTAGTTCTTGCTTAATAGCATTAATGCATATGCTCTTTAAAATGACTGTATTTAAAATTTCAAATAGTTATTTTTTAGGGAAAAAGACAAATTGGCACCCAAAAGATATGCCATTGGACAATCGGATCACCAGACTATCGCCGTGACCAATTTGGCACCCAACAAATTTCCGTTAGACAAAATGGCACCCAACGTTACCTCCGTTAGACAATAAAACCCTCGTGCCACTCACTTTTCAACAGCTTTCTCTAACCCCGTTAACAACAACTCATTTCGCTCCATTTTCCTCCGTCTAAATCCCT
>NBIL01113723.1:0-18230 GCA_002752925.1 Viola pubescens var. scabriuscula | reverse complement strand
GAATCTATCTTTGAGTCTAGTAATAAGTTGACTTATAAATTTAACTCTTGATTTGCGCCTTGCGACGGGTGCGATCAGTCTCTGTGAACGATCCTCTTACCACAATCTATAATCTCATTGTGGACAGTGATAAGTTGTATTCTACTCAATCATCTTATTCAATTTTACAACTATTTTTTACGCTATCGGCAGGCGAATCTAAAATTGGCGCCGTTGCCGGGGACTTCGAACGGTGTTTTGCAGTTTTTGTTCTTGTTTTGTTTTTACAGTTGATGATCAGGTCCTCTTGTAGAGAATAAGATTTAATACCATACGATCCAAATCTCACTAGGACCGAAACACAACTTAGGAAGAAAGACAGGAAGTGAATCAAAAGTTTCTGGTTCTCATCCAGATTTTAGTCCAGAATACAAACTTGGCCAAGCCTCAAGCCAAGACCAATTCCAATTTCCAGCCATGGCAGAAAATTATCCAGAACCAACCATGAGGGAACTAAATAGAGCAGCTGAACAGGAGACTTTCTCCTGTATCAATCTACCTCACGTGCCTAATGATTGGTCTCTCAAAACGAACATGATAGCCAATTTCTCCAATTTTCATGGCCACTCAAATGAAAATCCCTTCAAACACTTGAGGAATTTCCACGTGCAATGCGAAGTTATGAAACCACCGGCAGTACCTATGGAAATAGCCAAGTTGAAGGCTTTTCCTTGGTCTTTTGAGGATACAGCCCAAAATTGATTTTATAGCCTACCTCATAATACTGTTAACACATAGGCTAAGATGTCCACATTGTTTCTCAACAAATTCTGGAATGCAACCACAGCCAGTGCAGCAAGGAAAACTTTAGCCTCCAACCACCAAAGAAGCAATGAATGCTTTAGTGAATACTACCAAAGGTTCCGAGAATTGCAAGACGTTTGCCCCACGCATGGAGTTCCAGATCAAACCATTATCCAATATTTCTATGATGGATTGTGCCTAAGAGACAAAGCACAAGTGGATGCCGCAGCTGGTGGTGCTTTGCAGGATCTCACAGTCACCCGAGCCAAGCTATTGTTTCAGACAAAGGCAGACAATTGCCAGAACATCCTCTCCTTAGAGAGAAATTCTATCCCTTCTAATCTTAATGCTATTAATATTGAGCAAAAATTGACTGAGTTAACTAATATGGTCCAAAATCTTTCCACAGGTGCATCGATGACAACAGAAATTTCTGAACAAATGGCCTCAGTTTGTGGAATATGTCAGCAACAGGATCACCCAACCCACAACTACTACATGGTGCAGCAACCACATGATCCAGCTCAAGGAAGCAATCAGTATCCATGGAAGAACCACCATAATTTTAGATGGAAACCAGACCCGCCTCCTCAATAGAACCTAGCTGTTCCTCAGCAGCCACAACAACCCCAGCAATCTCCCATCAATTTCCAGCATTTTGTACCAAGACCACCTCAACAAAATCAGTCCCTTGTGCCACAACTGCCACCTGCACCTCAACCCCCTCAGCTTACTAGTGTTCCTATAGAGGAAACTCTCAAGAAGTTTATGCAGGCAACACAACACAGCCTGGTAGAGATACAGAAGCAGATTGCACAGTTGGCATAAAAATAGCAGCCTGAAACACAAGGCAAATTACCTTCCTCTACAGTGGATAACCCTAAGCACAACGTGAGTGCCATCAATCTTAGGAGTGGAAGTGTATTACTAGAGAGGGAAAGCGCAAAGACAGACAGGGAAATGGAGAAGCAATAACAGAAAATGGATGAGGATGGTGAAGAAATTGAGACTGAGGTAATCTTGGCCAAGCCCATGGCCAATCCCGCTACTCCAGCAGGAACAACGAAGGAAGATGCAGATTTGACCAAATCAAACAAAAAGGTCACATTCCAGGAGGAAGTGATAGAGATTCCACCACCTTTTCCTCCCAAATCCTCAAAACAGAAGAGACAGGATGAAGCAAAGGAATTCGTGAATATCTTTGGAAAAATTGCTGTCAATATTCCTATGCTAGATTTAATTTCTAAAGTACCTTTTTATGCTAAATTTCTCAAGGAGTTATGTACTAACAAGAGAAAACTTGCAGGTGTGGAGAGGGTGAATCTAACTCAAAACGTTTCTGCATTTTTACAAGCAAGGCTCCCCGAAAAATGTAAAGATTAGGGCACATTCATAATTCCATGCAAAATTGGGAATAAAGAAATAGAAAAATCCCTATGTGACTTGGGAGCAGGGATAAATGAAGCACTAGGGATAGGCACAATGAAAGAAACTCAAGTGATAATCCAGCTGGCAGATAGAACAATCATCCATCCAAAGAGAGTAGTGAAAGATGTTCTAGTTCAGGTGAATAATTTCATTTATCCAGTTGACTTTTACATAGTTGAAATGAATACTGATTTGCCTTCCAGTGCTACAGATGTTCTTTTAGGAAGATCGTTCCTAAGGACAGCAAGAGCCAAAATTGACTGCTACGAAG
This sequence comes from Viola pubescens var. scabriuscula, assembly GCA_002752925.1. NCBI lineage: Eukaryota > Viridiplantae > Streptophyta > Magnoliopsida > Malpighiales > Violaceae > Viola > Viola pubescens. The sequence goes on along the minus strand of NBIL01113723.1, from coordinate 15,748 downwards.
GAAGTATAATTTTGGAATTTTGTAGCATAATTAAATTCAGTATTAATGAAGGGCTGAGACATCCTAGTGAATTTCATAGCTTGAATTTCCTTGATGTTGTTCATCCCATTGTTGAGGAAGTAGCAGATGTTTGCACTAATGATCCCCTCGAGTTTATTTTGAGCAGGGGAATCTCAACTAAGAAGCTGGGAGAATTGGAAGACAGAATAGGAGAACAGAAAGAACTCTAGAAAGCATTGGCAATGCTAGACAAAACAGATGCAATCTTGGCCAATCCCGTGGCCAATCCAGAGGCAAAAATTGTAAAGTGTCAAGCATTGCAATTTACTGATTCTAAGCTTTTACCTTCCACCGTGTAGGCACCAAAGCTGGAATTAAAGGATTTACCAAGCCACCTTAAGTATGCTTTCTTGGCCAAGATGATACCCTACCTATAAGCATCTCAGCCAAGCTAAAAAAGGATGAAGAAGAAAGACTATTGATTGTCCTGAAAAGACACAGGGAGGCCATAGGATGGACAATAGCAGATATCAAAGGCATATCTTCTACCGTTTGTACCCAAAAAATACATGTGAAAGAGGATAAGAAATCTATTTGACAACCCAGAGGAGGTTAAACCCTCCAATGATGGAAGTTGTCAAGAAAGAGATTATTAAATTACTTGATGTTGAGGTAATTTACCCAATTTCTAACAACTCTTGGATTTTCCCTGTGCAGGTGGTTCCAAAGAAAACAGGTATAACAATTGTCGAAGGAGAAGATGGAACACAGAGAACAACAAGGATTCAGAATGGATGGCGAGTCTTCATAGACTACCGCAAGCTGAATCAAGTAACAAGGAAGGATCACTTCCCATTGCCATTCATTAACCAAATGGTAGAAAGGTTGACTAGCAAGTCCCATTACTGTTTCTTGGATGGGTATTCAGGTTTTCACCAGATCCCGGTGGCACCCGAGGATCAAAAGAAGACGACATTTACATGCCCATTTGGGACATTTGCTTACAAGCGCATGCCATTTGGGTTATGCAATGCACCAGCCACCTTCCAAAGGTGCATGGTAAGTATTTTTTCAGAATATGTTAAGAAGAGCATTGAAGTTTTCATAGACGACTTCACCGTTTACGGTGACAATTTTGATCAATGTTTATTTAATTTAGAAAATATTCTGAAAAGATGTGTTGACACATGTTTGGTCCTTAACTTTGAAAAATGTCATTTTATGGTTGACCAAGGTATTTTCCTGGGTCATGTTGTTTCAAAAAAGGGAATTGAGGTAGACCAGGCCAAGGTTGATACAATTAAAAGTTTGCCTTACCCCTCATGCTTGCATGAGGTTAGGAGCTTTCTTGGCCATGCTGGTTTTTATTGCATGTTCATAAAGGACTTTTCAAAGATTGCGGAGCCCATGTGCAAGCTGTTACAAAAAGATGCAGAATTCAATTTTGATGAGCCATGTAGAAAAGCTTTCGAAGATATTAAAGACAGATTAACATCAGCACCCATCATCCAAGCACCAGATTGGAGCCTACCATTTGAGCTGATGTGTGATGCGAGTAATGCAGCTATTGGTGCATTACTTGGGCAGAAAAATGGTAGAGATCCACACGTGATCTACTACGCCTCCAAAATGCTAGACGAAGCCCAAAATAATTACACAACAACAGAAAAAGAACTCTTTTCAATTATTTTTGCCCTTGAAAAATTCAGACCTTATCTCTTAGGGACAAAAGTTATTGTGTATCCTGACCATGCAGCATTAAGATACCTCTTGGCCAAGCCCGAGGCCAAGCCTAGATTAATACGTTGGATCCTTCTCCTGCAGGAATAAAATCTAGAGATTAAAGATAAAAAAGGTAGAGAGAACCTTATTGCAGATCATCTAAGCAGATGCCTAGCAAAAGGAGATCAGGAACCAGTGAAGGATGAGTTCCCGGATGAGCACCTTTTCTCGGTCAGAATGATAAGACCATGGTATGCAAAAATTGCAAATTATCTTGCAACAGGTAAGCATTATGGGGATATGACCACCCAAGAAAAGGTAAAAATGAAGCATGACAATAGGCATTATATTTGGGATGATCCTTACCTATGGAAGGTAGGATCAGACCAATTGCTTAGGAAATGTGTGCCAGATAATGAAATCCCATCTATTTTGAGCTTTTGTCATTCTCATGCATGTGGTGGACACTTTTGAGCTAGAAGAACAGCTCTGAAAATTCTTGAATCTGGATTCTTTTGGCCAACCATTTTTCAGGACAATTTTCTCTTTTGTAAAACATGTCCTGAATGTCAAAAAATAGGCAATATCAGTCCTAGGAATCAAATGCCCATGAATTTTATTATTTCTTGTGAAATATTTGACGTATGAGGCATCGATTTTATGGGGCCTTTCCCAAGCTCTTTTGGAAACTAGTACATTCTGTTAACAGTGGATTATGTATCAAAATGGATAGAGGCGAAAGCCACTAGAAATGATGATGCTAAAACTGTGATTTCCTTTATAAAGTCTAACATTTTGAACAGATTTGGTATTCCAAGGGGGATAATCAACGACAGAGGGACTCACTTCTGCAACAAAATCACTAAGTCTTTATTTAAGAAGTATGGGATAACACACAGAGTCTCAACTGCATACCATCCTCAGTCAAATGGCCAGGCAGAAGTGTCAAATAGGAAAGTAAAAGCAATCCTGGCCAAGATAGTAGGCCAAGACAGTAGGCCCAGACAGGAAGGATTGGAGTCAGCGGTTGGACAACGCTTTGTGGGCTTATAGAACAGCCTACAAAACCCCTATAGGCATGACTCTATACAAGCTGGTATATGGAAAGACCTGCCACTTGCCTGTGGGACTGCAACACAGAGCTTACTGGGCAATAAGGAAGTGCAACTTGAGATATGACCAAGCTGGCGAAGCAAGGAAATTACAGATTCATGAATTGGATGAGTTGAGAGATCAAGCTTATCACAACCAGCTGATTTACAAGACTATGATGAAGGAGTATCACGATAAAAGAATTATTGAAAAACCTCTCCACACAGGGGAGAAGGTTCTTCTGTATAATTCTAGATTTAAATTATTTCTTGGAAAGCTTAAAACTAAATGGGAAGGTCCATATGGCATCACTAACATTTACCCACATGGTGCAGTTGACATCAAGAATGAGAAGACAAAAGTCATCTTTAAAGTGAATGGACAGAGGCTGAAGCCTTTCTTCGAAGGGTTTTCAGAAGAAAAGATCAAAGAAGTGGTGGAGATGCCACCAACCAGCTCTTGAATCATGAGTTGGGTCAAGCCTAGGACGTTAACTAAGGGCGCTACATGAGAGGCAACCCATGTGTTTTCACCCCTTTCAATCAATTCTAAGTTTAGTTCCTTCAGATTTTGTAAATAAATTGTTCAATCTAATCTGGTTCACCTTCCTCTATTTTTCAGGAACATTGGAGTGAAAGGAAGAAATATGGGGAAGTCAGGACAGCTTGGCCGAGAGCTTGGCCAAGCTCGAGACCTTGCATGACTTAAGTGACAGGACACGTGGCAGAAGTCAAAATTTTTATAAAAAGGATTATTTTCAAACATAGAGTTTTTATTCAATTTCAACTCAAAGAATTAAGTCCTAGCCAACTACAACTGCCACGAGCACTACAACTTCCCACTTATGAGCTGCACTCCCCCACTTTCTCCAGTACCACAATCAAACATAGGTCGAAATCAAACAAAAGTAGCCAAAAAGGTAGTAAAGGAAGTTCTCCCTACTACATTAAATTCTGACTCATCTACCTTCTCTCCCTCAGGAGATTATCATTCAGCCCAAGAGTCAGACTTCCAAAATCACCATCTCATTTTCACTCTCACCAAAAAAGCATCAATGGCTTCTGATCCCTCCATCTACACCACCACTCCACCCACAGGGGCGACACCACCAGCCATTCCGGTGGTTGAAACTGAGCGACCGAAGGCTAACCGGGAAGCAAAGGAAAGGTTAACAGCCATCTGTGAAAAGATTATGAGAGAAGATGCTGAGGGGATTAGGTATTCCGATGACTTAAAGTCAGAGGAGAGTGTCAAGGGAAAGGACATAGCCATTGAGTTGAGCGACACCGACTCAGATAATGTACCACTAGCGAAGAAGATGAAGAGGAAAGCGTCGGATGTAGATGAAAGATCAGAGAGGAGAATGAAGAGAAGAGCAGGGAATCAAGATGATTTGTGGAAGCAAGCTTCAAATCCACCTCCACTGAGATTGGCCAAGCCCAAGGCTAATCCGTCAACACCACCGGCACAACAGACTATTGTAGCCACTCCAACCCCTAGAACCCAATCTAGGGCTAAACAGGTAGCCCACAAGAAAGTGGTCAGACCAACCTCGAAGCGGTTGGTGACTAAAGACAAACCGGGAGAGGCTAAGCCATCACCAATGCCATCTGTCAACAAGAACCCTAGACCCTCATCCTCAGCAAAATCAAAAGGGAAATTCCCAATGAAGGAACAAAGTAGACACAGGGCAGAGGAGGACATTGAGGATCTGACCACTCCTGCAGAGGATGAAATTCCCCATAAGTCTGTGGTTAAGACTTCAAAGGTACCCCCACTGCACACACCCAAAGGCTGGCTGAAGTTTGATACTCCAGACCAAAAGGCCAAGTTCCTTCAAAAGTATGCCTATGAAATTACTCCTTTTGTTGTCCTTGATTTTTCATTTTTGGATGAAATAGGTTTTAGTGATAGGACTAGGAAATTCATGCATAACATTGGGTGGGAGAAATTTTGTATGCTTAAATATCCTGTTTTTTCCGAACTGTGCTTAGAATTCCATACTACCTTCTGGTTTGATAGCAATGCCATGTTTGTTAGGGGTAGAGATAAGCCTGATTTGAATGCTGCTGAGGTAGTGAATTTTAGGTTGTGCAATGTTTGGTCCCACCTGTCCTTGAATGAATTTAATATTTTGTTGGGTTTTGTGAAAGATGATGAATTGAATTCCCCTAGCTATTTGGAGGCTTTGCTAGATTTTTCCTCTGATTGGGATAAGAAAGCAGCTTACCAAGAACTCACTGGAAAGCCTACCTTAGAGTTTGATAAGCATGCCAAAGCACACCAAATCAGAGATCCTTCATTTAGGATGCTTCATAGGGCTTTTTCTATGAACCTTTCAGGTAAGAAAAATGTCACTGGGAATGTTTCTAAGCTTGAATTGTTTTTATTATGGTGTATGCAACATCAAGAGAAGGTCACTTTAGGTTACTGGTTAGCTAGGCAATTGCATGTCTGTGAAACTCATCTTGGGGTCTATGATTTCCATACTTGCTGCTGAAAGTAGGAATATTAACTTGGACTATGCTGACCTCCACAAATTTTGTGGAATTAAATTGCTTGACTTGACGGTTTTTTGTCAGATGGGATATGTCCATTTGGAAGATGGCTTTGTGCAGTTTAATATAGGTTTCACACTTGTGAAGGAGCACATCTTTGGCAAGAAACACCAGAAGAATTACAAGATCAAGCCCATCAATTACTCAGATGATGACTCCACCCCTCAAAGGAAAGAAGAGGAACCACCTGTCAATCTTAGCCAAGCATGCGGCTAAGATAGTAACGCAGCAGCTTCCTCGAATGGACCACCACTCTAGGCCCAGACCCTAGCATCTCATAAACTCAATCTGCAACAATCCTTTCTCAGTTTCCAGCACGAATTATTGCTAGAACAAGAGTCTCACCAGCAGTAACTCTTAAAACAATAGCTGAAACATCAGGGAGAAATCATTGAGATGCACAAAACTCACCAACTACTGCTCCAAGAGACCCGTCAGATGCTCCAAAGCCAGCACCAGATCATCTATCGGGTGCAGTAGACTCAAGAGCAGCTAAAGACAGAATTGGGACAACTCAAGGCTGCACATGCAAAACCATCTTCTGATCCTGGTCAATTCAGTGGCCAAGATCAGACCACCTTGCCAACCCAGTTCAATAGGATCGATGCTTACCTACAAGCGATCCACAAGAAGAGCCACCATATGGACATAAAGCTGGCCAATTTGCACAACAAATTGGATGCCTACGTCTCAACTGATTCTTCTGATGAGGACGCTGCTCCTGCCCCTGCCTCTGCTCTACTAAATTAAAATAGCCCCCAGGTTGTTTCTTTTCTTTTCTTCTGTAAAGTTATTTTTCTTTTCTTCTTTTCTTCCTTCCTTCACACAATGAGGACATTGTGTCTTCTAAGTGTGGGGTGGGGATATTTGTGTATTCGTGTCTTGTGTATACTTTTGTCTGTCTGTGTGTGATTGATCATTTAATTTGTCTAGTCTGTCTGCATGATTTTTAGTTTGTCTTGGCCAAGCTCTTGGTCCGGACCCTAGTTTTTTATTTTTTATGCATGATTTTTGTTTTTTTTTTTTTTTGTATTTTTGCATGATCTATGTATATATGTGTTGCTTTTCAAAAACCAGAATCCAACTAGTTCTAGGCATAAATATCATCACATAGGAAGCAAGGGCATATGATTTAATAACTCCCTGTTTTAGTACCAAGGCATAGTAATTGGTCTAACATTTCCAATAACTGTAAGATATGTGCCTGGTATTCTTTAAACCTTCTTTATTTGTATAGTGCCATGATACTTACGCTTCACCATAATGTTTTGCCAAAAAGGAACACCAAAAATAAAATATTTTTATGAGGAAAACAAACTGCTCCCGCTCCTAACACATTTAATTTTCAGCTTTTTACATTGGCACTGTTGTGAAGTTTCCATATCCTGCTTGATTGCCTATGGTTTTAAATGCAGTTGATCTGGTAAAAAGATCAAATTTTAAAAAGCATTCAGAAATTTAAAAAAGCTATCTGTCTTGGTTTTCTTGCCTCAATAAGTGAGAAAATTAAGAAACTTTTAGATCTCTCCAGGTGTTCTTGCCTCAACAAGTGGGAACATCAAGAAAGGATCACCAAAGATCAATAAGAAAAACAGAATGCAAAGGTTGAAAGTTAGTTCAAGTCAAGCAGGAAAAGGAAAAGGAAAAGGAATTGTTTTTGTGTGCCTGTTTATGTTGTAGCTTGAAAGTTTGCATATGTGTTCAGGGAGCTGGTTTGTTTCTAAAAATCTATTTTGTTCCTAAGCATGATTTCTCATTAAGCATTTGATTATGGTACCATCTAAATACAGCAGGTTTGGATCTTGGTTAGGGTTTGATACTAGGGTGGAAAGTTGTTAACTGAAGTGCCTGAGGATTCTGTGTGATGAGATGGATGTTTAGAGAATGTTATTTTTTGGTTTTCTTTTTTGTGTGTACTCTGTTTTGTTTTGCCTATTTTTGGGTCAGTATGCTTAGGGGCAAGCATGTTTTAAGTGTAGGGTGGTTTGATTGAGCGTTTAATTCTTATGTTTTACTGTCAAATTACTTGAGAATTAGACAGTTAGAGTAGTAATTTCCATGGGTTTTCTCTTATTTGGTGCAGATATGAAGTGGGAGGCAGAAAAGTAATTTTTGGAGCTAAGAAATACAGTCTTGGCCGCGGGCTTGGCCAAGACTGCAAAACAGACTGCAGCTGGGATTTGCAGACGAAGAATCAAAGCGCAAAGAAACAACTAGAACCAAACGAGGGATTTGAAGGATCTGTTGTGTTGAAGATCATCAAGAACCATAGCTGAACAATTTCCTCTGAACAATATTTTATTCTCCTAGATTTAAAAACAGTCTTTTGAATTTTGTCATAAGTAGATTTTATTTCATTTTGAATTTTGGATGGAGATTTGGGGGGAGGAAGAAATCCTTTTTAGGAGGACTCTCTCTCTCTCTCGGGGATCATCATCCTCCATCAGAAACAATTAGCCATTACTTTTGCTCTGTAATTTTCCAGTCATAATTGAACATATTTTATTCTATTGAATGCAATTAATTAATTTTCACCTTTCTTCCATGAGTATGTCTAGCTAAACACTGATTCTTTGTGAGGGTTGTTGAGCCTTGTTCTTGTGTCTTGTGAGATCTAAACGATCATCATAACCTCTCCATTTGTAACCATCTCATCCCCTGATTTAACCAGCCGCTTCTTGCCTTGAATTAAGGTCTGATCATCCTTGGATCTTGGTAGAGAATGTTGCAGTCAGCTTAGAAGGAAATGGAGCACCCGCCGGATAAGCAAAGTAGACAGTTAGTCTCGCGAAGGCTAGTAGGAGGTGAATGGTATAATCCAGACCAGATTGACAACCTAGGGCCTCGATTGAGAGGTAGCTTGGGTTAGGTACTGTCTTCTCCTGTTCCGTTGAAGAGGCACAGTCATTCAAGACAGCAACCATTAGGATAAATCCTTTAATCAGCAAGGTGTCCTATGGTTAGGATTATTAGGAAATGGAGCACCCGCCTGGTAGTTTGAAGAGGAGGGAAGTAGGAGGGAACAAGATGACCTACCCTCTATAGCAGTACTATGAATGAAAAGGCAAACAACCTTGAATCAATGATCAAAGCATAAGAACATGAGCTCTCAGATTGCCCTTGCCAGGAGTTTCCCAATCCTTGAGTTTTCTCACCCAGTTTTGCGATCTTGGCCAAGCCCTTAACCAAGATTATTTTAAATTGCATAATTGTTATCTTTTTGTTTTGTTTTAATTTCAGGAACAACCAACCAACTCTAGTGACGAGGAAGTCAACCAAAAACTACATTTCCCTAGAGGTCTCTATGGACGATCCTCTTACCACAATCTACAATCTCATTGTGGACAGTAATAAGTTGTATTCTACTCAGTCATCTTATTCAATTTTATAACTATTTTTTACGCTCTCAACAGGCGAATCAAGTCACTTGTAGGATTCCTTGACATATGGTACTTTTCGTTATTGCAATTGTTGCTGCAGTGCTGATTATTGAATTGAAAAGGTTCCAAATTCCAATACAATGGAATTGGAACTTGTTAATGTTTTGTTGTCTTTATTTGTTCATTTTGATTGAGGGTGATGTTGTGATTTTGGTTGGAGTCAGTGTACAAAATATGGGAAGAAAACAGATATGGTGCAGACAAGGTGTTTGTTGAAATGCGTAGCTGGTTTCTGTGTTCTTCTTTTCTTTTCTTTCCTTTGCTGAGTATTGTACACTTCGGTATTTCGACCGTACCGAACTAATTTCGGTAATGCGGTACAGTACTAAAATTTAGTTCGGTACGGTACGGTACGGTATTTAATTTTGGACATTTGGTATACCGTATACCAAAATACTGTCTGATAGACAGCCCTATCTAATGCCATCCCTAATCCTTTCACACTTGAAAATGGGTGTGCATTGTGTGCCAATCATTCAAATACAGAAACACCAGCCCAAAGATAATCCAATATCAAATCAATCCGATCAAAATTAATTATTCAAGATTCAAGACTGATCGATGGAACCAAATTAAAAGAAACTAACCTTGACGATGGGATCGGTCGATCGATGAAGAGCAGAGAAATGAGGTTGAGCCGGGAATCTGCTCAACTACCACCAAGTCAATAGTTTTCAACTTTTCAACGGTAAAAACCCATTTTAAAAAGATCAATTCAAGAAACGGAGAGAGAGAAAGCACGTGAGTGAGAAGAAAACCCATGTGCGTCTTTATTTTTATTTTTTTAATTTATATTGATTCAACCACCGTATAGATTGAACGATCTGATTGTGTGCATCTTGATAAACGATCCGGTCTTAATATTTTTCAATTTCATTTCTCATATTCAACTAGTACAATATTTTTTATAATTTACTTGAATCTATATAATTTAATTGCCAGAAGATTACTCACTTTTTGAAATTGCAGTCGTGATTGTGTAAAAAATCTAAACCGAGTACTAAAAATGAGAATGATAAAAGAACATACCGGATGGTATAGTCGGTATGTCTCATCTTAATATATACTAAAAAATATTATCATAAGTGTGTTAAATGTTTGTAAGTTTATATTTATAAATATGAAAAGGCCAAAATATTATGTACTATTGGCAAAACCGAAACACTCATCCGTACCGATTGACAACCTCGTGAAAGAATATACCCAATACACGTTTTATAATTGGGCTGGGACAATGCAGTTGAGGAAGTATTTTATAGCCCACGTCGGACCCAATCTTTTGAAACATTAATTTGTTAGGACCAGCGGCTCAGCTTACAAGCATGAAAGTAAACTCTGCTAGAAGACGACAGGGACATGAGTGTTAAAAAACCAAACAGAAAAACAAAATGTTAGCCCATATCAAAAGGCTTATAAAAGAAGCCCAACCTTGTAGTTTTTTTTTTATTGTTTTTTTTTATTCCCACACTTTTTACCTATTAATTTACTATAATAATCTTTTTTTATATTTTATGATATTTTTTTAATAGTTAAAATAACATTTTTTTATTATTATTATTATCCATTTATTTTAACATTTTTGATTATTTTGATGCAGCTCCGCAAAGGATCACAGCACTGTACCGTATGCTGGACGCATGTGATGTGGCACCTACTAATTTTCAACAATTAGCACTCATTTTCTTTTGGTTATCAGATTTCATGCATCAGCATATGGAAAATCAGATGAATGTATCTATTTGGAATTTTTGTTTGCTTGAACAGTTAGTTATAGACTTCTAGTCATGGATGGATCAGGATTGCCCCGCACCTGAATTTTTTTTTTTTTGAGTATTTTAAAAAGAAGGTAAACGAGCTAAACGAAAAATAGGAAAAATACTTAAGAGTATTTGTATCTGTCACTAAATAACAAATATTTAGATAAACTTAACAAAAAGATAAATAAGACGACAATATAGAAAAAATTAATTATACATTAGAATTCATACAATATACGTACTTTTTACAATTGTTCTCTACGAGTTTTTATTTTTTGATATCCTTGTATGATTCTCTCATTCTCTACCCTATCAAGAATTTCTTTTTCAACAAAAGTAATCAAACAATCATTTAATATATCATCTCCCGACGGGCCACGGCAACGGGCAGAGGCAGGCAGTAAGGGGGCTAGGTTGGGGTGAGGATGAGGGATCACGATTAATTTGGGGATTAAGGTTAGGGATTTCAATTTTGAGATCTGAGGTAGATGGATTGGGTTAGGGATTTGTGTGTGGGTTGGTTACTTAGATTGGGTTGGATTTAAAATTTGGGCTAGGTTTAGTGGGATAAATGAGTAGAAAAAATATTAGTAATTTTTTTTTTATTGGGCCAGAGGGTGCAGTAGCCCACCCTGGCCTACGCTAAATCCGTCCCCGCTTCTAGTCCACGTGGTGCAAGTCCGGTTAACGATTAGTTGTATTAATTTTAGTATTTTTTCATTAACGTTTTATAGTTTAAGATAAAAAGGAACATATGTTCAACTGGTTAGTATATGTCAATGTCATAGATTCGATCTTTGATATTGTTTTTTCTTTTTTGGCAAAGTCGGGTATTATATAGAAATACATGAGTGGTGTGAAAAGAAACCTTGAGTAGAGCTTTAAAAAGCCAAACTATAGGAGGACCACAACCGGATCTCAATCTACTAAAAATCGACTTTGACGGGTAAAAACTTATATAGTTGTCACCCCACTCCAAGGGAAAACAATCACTCCTCGGGAAACACACTAACCTATGAGCTATCTTTGATGAAATCAGTAAACAGATATGGAAAACCCAAGTAAATAATACACGAAATACCTGTGTTGAACTCTTTCTAGATCAAAGTTGTCATGTTGGAAACAACAAGGTTCTATTTTGTGTCGATCCCTCATATTGTAAGGATAATTAAAACATAACTGGTTTTCTTTATAAATAAAATAAAATAAAAATAAAAATAAAAGCAAGCATGCGGCAGGAGGACAGTGGTGCAAGTCAGTTTGCAGCCAGTCAGCCACCAATCAAGGCAAAAAAATGGAAGTTGTGCTTCCTCTGTTTTCCAATTGTTAGGCTTAGGCATGCACATGGGTTCATGTGGGTTGACCTTTGTGGGCCTATCTCTTTATTTTAATTGGATAAGAGTTTTGCCAGCCCAATTACTTCCACATATTTATTTTTTTAATCTTAATTAATAATAAGAAAGAAATACAAATAATACTTACTACTAGTAACTATATATAAGTATTCTACAATGCTATAAAAAAAGAAAAAAGGGTAAAATTTATTTACCCCTACATTTGTATTATACGTCAGGATAAGTTAGTCAAATAAGTCACTGTATTTATTCATTTGATCTGCATTAGCTACTCTTTCCTAAAAATAGTTATACCTTATTTGGCATCTAAAAAAACAGCGGTTATACTGACTTAGAAATTAAATTTAAAAATAAAAACATAAAAAATCGACATGTCAGAAAAACTAAATAAATAAATAAAATTGAGTACACAAAAATAGTGATTTATTATTTTGATCTTACTCGATGTTTTATCACTGGAAAAATGAATATTATTTTGATCCCGATCGATTTTTTATTTTTGAATATTTTGATCCAACTTTTTATTTTTCAATTGCAAAAATAAGTGTTGGCCATGGTTTTAATGTCATGTCATTTAAAAAAAAATATCATCTAAGCATAGTCTTCTAATGTATCCAAACAAGGTATAATTATTTTTAAGAATGAGTGGTTAACGTAGATCAAGTAGATAAATGCAGTGACTTATTTGGCTCAATTACAAATGTAGTGGTTTATCCTAACATAATGATACAAATGCAGAAGTGAATTTTACCATTTTTCTAAAAAAAAATACTAGTAACATTTTTTTTAAACTAGTTTTTTTTTTATAAGCTAAAATGTAATAAAAATGCAACACCAATAGTATACTGAAAAAACCTAATTTGGTAAGTACAAATTACTTTCAAACTAATGCGGTAAATATGAACTACGTATATTAATTCATTTTTACATTTTACCGCGTGAAAGAAAGTCTGTCGCGTCAATTAGTAAGCAAATTTTATAATTAAAATATTTTTCTTGCTCTATAATGCATAGAAGAAAACAGACATATAATTGATTGTGTATGCCACACATGCATTTCTTTTTGGCCGTATTTCTTCCATGCGTGCATACAAACATAAAAATAAATAAAAACAATGTGCTTGAATTGAGATGATTGTATTTATTTTTCTGTTTAATAAATTTAACAATTTCTAAATCTATTAATAAGCACACGCATAATGTTTATAAAACCTCTCTTTAATCCAAAATTAGCTTCATAAATATTTTGCAGATAATATTTTTATTTTTTAAATAAAATCTAAAAATCCAAAATTAATTTTTGTCTCTCAATTCTTTCTTTCTTTTCAACAAAATCTAAAAATCGAACATGGCCTTGTTTAGCACAGAACAAACCAAACACATAAGCTGGACTGAATTATTTGTAAAATGATTTTTTTCTTTCTTTCTATTTTTTCTAAGGGTCTGAGCTGGATAGATTGAAATAAACCACATACATCAATCAACACCATAGACAAATATAAATCATGGGACAACTATCGAACTAGCCTAATGTGTGTGTTTGCCCTTTTTTAGTTGAAATCCTTAAGAGCGGATTTTACTCTATATAATTTAATTAGAAATTTTAGTTTTAAGTCCTAAATATACAATTATGTTAAAAATTATAAGAGTTAATTTTATTCTATCTTTCAAGATCTAACCGAGTCAAATCTAAAATAGTAAATACTTAAGTATAATGATGAAAATAAAAAAAGAAATTATGTACGAGATGTGTACCTTTAAAATCCACATAAGCTAAGCTATGTATCTACCTGTTCTTTTTTACTACACCGACACATACCCATGTGGTGTAGGAGTATCACTTTGTGCATTTGTTTAATAAATGTTTACTATATAAAAAAATAATTAATTAATTTTGTAGTATTATTAAAATCTGATCATCATTTCCAATCATATGGGGTTGGAAATTCGATACAAAAATTATTGGAAGATCCGATTGAGATAAGGGAATGAGGTATATTGCTCCTGCAGCGTATCTTTAACCAGAAATAATGTTACAATTTTGCAGATTTTTCATTTTTTTTTTCTATCTTTTGTTTTGAAACTTACAATTTTGCAGATCTTGTTTCCTCTGTTTTAATATTTTGTGTATTTGAGATGAACAGGTGGAGAAAACAACAAACACTTTTGGTCAATTTGCACGTTGAATTGCAGGATTCGGAAAGATTAAAGAATACACACAATCCCTAAATTATCAAGTTATCAACCATAAGTGTTCCTTAACGTCTGGTTAATTATAATAAGTTGGGTTCAATTGTTTAAAAATACTCTCTCCGGTGCAAAATAAACGACGTTTTTCTACGAATTCTTACTGTTTATAATACTTATCTTTTTCAAAGCTAATATTTTGTGCAAATGACAATTCTTTTTTATGCATCAACCCAATTTGATGATGGTGTGTTAATTTGAGTAAAAATTAAGAGTAAAAATAAAACAATATGGAATAAAATAAGATCAAAGATCATGGTGAAATGAATTTTTACTATTCTAAAGAGTCATTTGTTTTGCACCGGAGGGAGTATTTAGTAATGTTGGCTAGAGGCGAAGCTGTGTTAGAAAGTTTTGACTCCAAAGTTTGAAAAATTATACAAGGTAAATGGAGAAAAAACTATTTTTTTAAACAGCTAAGTATATATATTTATACTTAAAAGCATAAATAATGTGTGAAACTATTATTTAATCCTTAATAAAATGGTTATTTTGGTCTAATTCTAATTTCTTTTGTATTTTTTTCCTTTTTAGAAAAAAAATAAGGGAGCATGTAATTTTTTTTTTGAAAAAGCCATTTTTTTATTTTTTATTTATATTTAATATAGATATATTAAATTATAAAAAAATTAGTTCATGTAAGAAAAAATAAAATTAAAGATATACAATCAAAAACTAAAACAAATGATCTAAACAAACTTGAAATACCAACGATTTTGTAGCTCATGGTGTGTGTGTGTATATATATATATATATATATAAATATATGCTTGTGAAGCACGAACACTGACACGGACATCGGATACGACACTAACACTAAAAAAATAAAAATTACAAGACATCGACACTTGAAATACCAAGATTTTGTAGGTCATAGTGTATATATATATACACGACACTGGCACTGAAAAAATAAAAATTACAAGACATCCACACTTGAAATACCAATGATTTTGTAGGTCATAGTGTATATATATATATATACCTATGAAGCACGAACATTGCCACGGATATCAAACACGACACTAACACTGAAAAATTAAAAATTACAGGACATCGACACGGTATCTATATGTGCGTATATTAATATAAATTATATAAAAATATCATTTACAACAATAAAAAAAATTAATTTCAACAATATCTCTAAGTCTATTAATGCAATTGAAACGTCAATTTTAAATTAAGTTTAATCTTATAAATACTTTTAACAACTATAATTTAGAATTATAACAAAAAAAAATAGAACATAAGAGGTGGTGAGTTGGACACGTGTCGTGTGAGTATCCATTGAATATCGGTGTTGGAAACGAGTTCGATACGGACACGACAAAATAAATGTCTATATAGTTGAAGTATTTTAACTGGTAGATTAGGATGGATATACTTGAATTTTTTATTGTTAAATTTAATTGTGAAATCTTTACATCTAAAGGAATGTTTTTGATATTTTAGTTATTTAATAAACTCAAACTAACCTAATACTCCCTCTGGTCTCGATTAATTGTCCACTTTGCTACAGTAACATTCAGTAAAGCAAACACTAAAAAGTCGAGTAAAGTGTACAGTAACATTCC
>NBIL01113717.1:0-10347 GCA_002752925.1 Viola pubescens var. scabriuscula | reverse complement strand
GATACATTTCCAAAACCGTTTAGCGTTTTGAATTAGATTTAAAGACTTATTTACTTTCCTTAGTTTTAGCCAATAATTCCGGGAGAAAGTACTATTTAATCTCCCCCTTGGGCTTTGAGAGAGGGGGATCCGATTTGTAGAATTCTGTCTTCTTCTTTAGTTCTCTGTTCACATACTCTTGCTCCTTTAGAAATGAAGGATTTTCATCATTTTAGTCTATTATCTATTTTGTTTTCAATTATGAGTATGTGTGGCTAATTTCATTATTCTTAGTAGAGGCATTTGAGCATGAGCATGAGTTTGCATGAGACCTAATTGTTTTTATTAATTTTTGAAGTCTGCATTTAATTGATCCCACACTTCATCTCATGTGTTGTCTATTTGAGTTCGGAATTGATCATCTTGGACTTGAATACCTAATGCTACTGTCATTTCCTTTGGTTGTGGATTATTGGCCAAAGCGATTGAAGTAGACTCCTACGCAATTGCAAGCGATTGTAAACAGTGGGGGGTGAGGTTAATCAGAACCAGTCCCGACTGATGCTCGTGGAAACTAGTCTGGAGTTGTCTTCCCCTATTCGACTATCTGCCAGTTCGGTAAACCCTTTAACCAGCAAGGTGCTGGATTGGTAAGGCATCACTGGTAACCTTTAATCCTAAGCGCATTGGCCTTAGGGTGATGTTGATAAAGGAGGGAAGATAGGAGTAAGGAGGTCTCCTGATTCTATAGCAACTCTGTAGATCGGAAAGGAATACCTCTGCGTCGATGATTGTAAACTATATCTCATTGCTGCCCAGCCTCTACTAGGAATACCTCTCGCATCTATTTCACTTCCTATAATCTGTAGTCTTGATGAAGGACACCTTCGCCCTTGATCAAGGCTGTTTTATTGCTTTATCATTCTTTTATGTTTAAACCCCCCCCATTTGTCATTTTCATGATACACACCACTCTGCACAAGCATAGACTTAGATTAGACCATTGCTCTCTGAGGATCGATCCTTTTACCGCTAGGTACATTCATTTGTTTTTAGCAGTAGATTGTAATAAATTTATATATGACCATCGAGGAAATTAACGACGCTCCGAGGTGCGGGTCAAATTTTGGCGCCGTTGCTAGGGAGCTTCTTGTGCATGACCAGGTCCTCTAACAGGGAAGTATTGCTTTATAACCCAGAGCTGACCAGACTTGAACGAGAAAATAGGAAGGAAGCCAGACGCAAACAAACACCACCAGAGTAGGATCCCTTGATCAAGATCACTTTCTTGACCAAGGAGAAGAAGAAGTAGAAGCAACACCACCAATCGTTATGGAAGATCCACCACCATCTCAGAGGCCAACTCTTAGGGAGTTGAACTAAGGAACAGAGCCTCCCAGTCAATCATGCCTAAATCTACCACAAGTAGATCATGATTGGACCATCAAGACCAACATCATCCACAATTTGAAGAAATTCTATGGGCATTCTCATGAGAATCCCTACTTGTATTTGAAGGCTTTTGCCCAAGAATGTGAAGCCCTTAAGCCTCGCGAAGTCACCCTCGAACGGGCCAAGTTGAAAGCTTTTCAATGGACGCTAGAGAATAGAGCCAAGGCATGGTTCCATGGCCTACCAAATAACACTATATCCACTTGGGATCAGCTAGCAAGAGCCTTCTTGAATAAATATTAGAGCCCAAGCAAAGCTATAGCAGCTGGAAAAGACCTCGTCGCCATCAAGCAAAGAGATACAAAAAGCTTAGAAGAGTATCATCAGCGATTCAAAGACCTTCAAGACGTCTGCCCCAACCATGGAATACTTGAGCATGGCTTAGTCAACTACTTATATGAAGGAATGCGTTGGAGCGATAAAGACAAGTTCGATGCAGCTACTGGAGGAGCACTCCAAGATTGCACTCCTAAAAGAGCAAAAATAATACTGCAGACCATGGCTGAGAATCACCAGAACAGTGTTCCCTTAGGACATTCTAATGATATTACTACTTCTGTCAAATCAATTTCTATGGAACAATAAATTGCCAGCATTGCTAACTTTATTCAAAATCTTTCAACAGGTACCTCCACTGGTACATCTACTCAAGACAACAACTAGAGCAACATCGCCAGCGTTTGTGGATTGTGCTGCAAAACTGATCACTTCACCAATCAATGTCCACAGTTGCAACCTTCGCAAACCGAAGAGATCATGGCACAACTGAACGCCGCTTATGGATTCAGCCAGAATCAACACAACAAGTACCCTCCAAACAATAATCCATACTCAAACACTTACGATCCAGGTTGGAGGAATCATCTGAATTTCAGCTGGAGCAACAACCAGAATAAAAATCAGAATCAAAATACTTCCACCATCCCTAATCAATCCCAACAAAAACCATTCAACCTACAAAATTTCGTACCAAGACCTTCTCAAAACCACCAAAACAACCAGCTTCTCCAATTGCCTACACCACCACAACCTTTACAGATTACTGGTCCTACAAGGGATGATGAAATCAACAGAACCTTCGCGCAACACGGCGCTTTACTAATAGAAATCTAGAAGCAACTAAAGCTGCTACTGGAAGATAAGCAGAAGCAGGGAAAGATATCCTCCAGCACAGTTGACAATCCTAAACACAACATCAGTGCAAACAGTTTGAGGAGTGGTATGCACCTACCTGAGAGAGTAGAAATAGTGGAATTTGAGCAGGAGAAGAAGAGACCAAGGAACGAAGAAGTCCAAGTTGAGGCGGAGCTTGAGAACCAGCATGTGTTGCCAGGACAGATTACGAAAGCCTTGGAGGAAGAAGATGAAGATGTCTTACCCAAGACAGATAAGAAGAAGAAGTCAAAGAACCGGAGGACAAGGATGCACCACCAGCTTTTCCACCTGCATCGAAAAAAATAAAGAGGGAAAAAGAAGAAAAAGAATTCATGGATATTTTCAGAAAAGTTTCAATTAGTATCCCCATGCTTGAGTTGATTGCCAAAGTTCCCAATTATGCTAAAATTCTTAAAAGCTTATGCTCTAACAAAAAGAAACTTGCAGGTCTTGAATAGGGTAGCTTGACTAAGAATGTTTCCTCAGTGATCCAATCCAGACTTCTAGAGAAATGCACAGACCAAGGAACATTCGACATACTCTGCAAGATTGGAGATAAAAAGGTCGAGAAAGCTTTATGTGATCTAGGAGCTGGGATCAACGTGATAACACTTGCCGAATATGAAAGATTAAACATCAGAAACATGAAGGAAACTAGAGTCGTCATCCAACTGCCTGACAGATCTTTAATCTACCCAAAGGGAGTAGTTGAGGAAGTCCTTGTCCAAGTCAATAATTTCATTTATCCGATTGATTTTTATATTATTGACATGGATTCGGATTTCTTTACAAATAACTCCAATGTGATTTTAGGAAGACCATTCTTGAGAACTGCACGAGCCTTAATTGATGTATTCAACAGTTGTCTAACTCTTGAATATTGTGGGGAAACTATTAAATTTGACATATATACTGCAGGGAAGAATCCAAGTGATCTACACAACCTCAAATTCATAAATGTGTGCAAATTTCCTAACAAGGAAAATCAGATATCAAATACAACAAAGTGTGATCTCATTCTTGATGCATACAAGAGGAAGCAAAGGCTCCAACAAGAAGAGACATTCGAGAAAAAGTTTGATACTATAAGTACCTTGACAAAGAGAAAAATCAATTTCAATAGAGCTTTATGTTTTCTTCGTAGGATACTAAAAGAAGCCAAGAAGATGAGCCACAAGAATTCCATTTTGCCACGTGGACTATTGAAGGTATAAAAGGGAGAAAAATAAAGAAACAACCCTTCTGCTTCGATACTTTACTCTCTGCAAAAGCAAGTACCCTGATATGAGCACGAAGGCGCTCACTCGCACCTCACGAAATGGCCGCACAAGCCATGACAAAGGCCACGCTAAAGCCCTAGCAACCCATGAGCGTATTAGCCTTGCCCAAGAACTTGTCCAAGCCCGCCCAGTGAAGAGCTTGCCTAAGAGCTTGGCCAAGCCCTCCCAGTCAAGAGCTTGCCCAAGAGCTTGGCCAAGCCCACCCAGTCAAGAGATACGCCAAGCCCGCGGCACAAGCAACCAAAGGAAGGAGCTGCAAGACCCTTTGTCCAAGGGTATTTGGGTATTATCCCTATGTATCTAATCCTAGTATAAATAAAAGGAGATAGCCTCTTTTATACTTGTCTTAGATTTGAGTTATTTCTAGACTCTCTATAGTTAAGTTAACTAGGTGGTTCTAGGACCGGGGAGAGTCTAATCCAAACTCAGGGAGTTCAAGCGATCCTTGAGAAAGATGGGTTAGGATTAGTTAACAAGGTGGTTCTAGAACCTAAGTATCTAATCCAAACCTCGGGGAGTTCGGGCTAGTCTTGAGAAGGCTGGGTTAGCGTTAACCTCGAGAAGTTCGAGTTAGTGCCGAGAAGGCCGGGTTAGGTTTAGAGATCCTTGCTCTCTAGGTGATAAGGTTTCCTAAGTGGGGTTTAGGAAGGATTTTCGTAGATTGTAAGTTAAACTAATTGTATTTCCATTCATCAAATATCTATCAATCAGCCATTGTTCACTTCATTTCCGCATTTCATCTTGTTCAAGCTATTCCATTCATTCACAAGCTCACATTAACAAGTCCATCCTTCACTTGTTCACTCATCTTCATCCGTCCATCCTCCACCAACGACTACACTCCTCAATGCCACCACTCGCTTCCACCATTGCCGCCGCACCAACTCCACCTTTCATCCATGACAACCTCCATTTCATCTATCAAATCCAACCTTTCAACGAGGACTAGGTCCGATGCCTCCATCTATTGTGGTCTTGTCTCCATTTAGGAGGCTAGATCATATCATGTGGTAGCGGAGCTCTTGGCTGTCCTCTAGGTTGGTTTTTTCCTTGTTTTCTCCTCTTTTCCACAGTTAAAATCATCTCCCCCATCCTCTTATTTTTCGTTTATCTTGTGTCTGATTTTCTGTCCGAAAATCATCTTGTTTGTGTCTATTTTCCCACCCAGAAACTTCTAAAATGTTACATGCTTAAACTTTAATCTATGTGGAACAACTTTTATTTTTGTATCAATTATAATTTCGGTGAAATTTCATACGTTTTGGCCAAAACAGAAAAGTGTGCAAATTCAGTGTCTTCCAGTTGGAATTGGTTTTTCTTTCCTTCATTAAAGTTGTAGATCCATGTCTTAGGAGTATGTATGTTAAATTTTGCCATTTTTAGTCATTATTTTCTATATTTTCGAGTCAGTCCATGAAGTTCTGTCAAGAACATTCTTAGTGTTCTTCATGTTCTTCATGTGTTCTTGAGTCTTTCCTCTTTTTAATCCATTTTTGTTTGAGTCGATCTCTGAAATATTGTTTCTACTATTGTTTAATCTTCATCTCTAATGTTCACATGTGAGTTTTTGATCTGCCATAGTACATTCAATTAATGCATGCACATGTTATTCTTTGGTTGACCACTTTGGAAGAACACTCTCTTACACGCTCTTCCACCTTTCTTACACTTATGTCTTGCTTTACTTACCTTTTCTACAGCCCTTCCCCACCCAATTCCAATGTTCTTCTTGCATTCAATGAGCCATCCCAATTTGGCAAAGATCAAAGGCACCTTTTTCCTTGTCTAGCCATTTCGGGTAACTCATTAAAACCCACTATCTCTTCCACATGCACCTTGAAACAAATATCTTCAGCACTCTATCCTCCTCTATTGTAGTCTTTGCTGCAATCTATTGCAAAAGAAAAGACAAGCAAGAATTCAAAAAAAAAAAGAGAAAAAGAATTCAAAAAAAGCAAAAGGCAAGAGGGGTTGAGTCATCATCGGTTTACATTGTGGTAGCTTTAAGTGTGGTTCTTTGAATTCAAAAGAAGAGCAATTAAAATTTCCCTCCCTTTTCCCTCCAAATTTCTAAACCGCATTCCTTTCCTTTTCTGTTTCTTCTTGTGTTTAATTCTTCTTCTTATGTTTATTTCTTCTCGTGTAGCTTGCATATTGGTGTCTTCTTCCTTATTTTTTCTTGTGTTTAATTCTTCTTCTTGTGTTTATTTCTTCTTGTGTAGCTTGCATATTGGTGTCTTCTTCCTTGTTTCTTCTTGTGTTTAAGTCTTATTCTTGTGCTTAATTCTTATTGTGTAGCTTGCATATTGTTGCCTTCATTTTTCGTGTGTTTTCCTTGAGTCTTCATGTCTTAGTTGGCTTACCCATTGGTTGGTTGTGGAGTTCCGGTGTGTGAGAATTGTGAGACTATTGGAGTGACAAACACGAGAGCAAACACGTGAGGGAGTGCCTAACCCTTTTTATCTATCAATTGCGTTTGTTTCTTTTTAGGTACATTTCAACATGTCTAGCGTCCGTTGGCTCAATTCACATATTCCCCATGTCCAACCCGATGATACGAGCGTGATGACTCTCGTTCGCACCTCTCGGATGTAAATTCAAGGACGAATCTCCTCTAAGTGGGATGAGATGATACGAGCACGAAGGCGCTCGCTCGCACATCATAGAATGGCCGCACAGGCCATGACAAGGGCCACGCCAAAGCCCTAGCAACCCATGAGCGCATCCGCCTTGCCCAAGAGCTTGGCCAAGCCGGCATAGTCAAGAGCTTGGCCAAGAGTTTGGCCAAGCCCACCCAGTGAAGAGCTTGGCCAAGCCCGCCTAGTTGATACGATCTAGCCTCTAAGGATGGAAGGCCGAAGATACTTGAGCTTGAGGATCTAGTCTCTTTGGACGGTTGGGTTTGTAGCCGGTGGTTGAAGGGTGTTCGATGGATGATTTATAGGTGGAAGATGGAGAAGATAACTTCACTAGAAGATAGTGGGAGGCGTAGCGGAAATATGGATGAAAGCGAAGAGGATTTGATGGACAAAATAAGGAAAACAACTCATAAAATCCGAAGAGTTTACAAGGTTCTTCAACCCAAATTGAGTGACCCTTGCTAATCCTATTGATTAGCAACTTACTCAAACAAAGAAGGAAGAATGTTTGAATTTCACTCCTAATGAGCCCGGATTCAAGATCCCTAAATGCTAAGCTAAAAGTTTGGTCTTGATTGATGATAATCACAAAAACAAAGACAAGGTATAAAAGAGGCTATCTCCTTCTATTTATACCTAGGGTTATTACAATGGTGGAAATCCCAAACTACCCTTAAATAGTAGGGCCTTGAAGCTCCTGATTTGGGCACTTGAAGAGCATGACAAGCCTTGAGGAGTGGCTAGCGGTATTGGTTGCCTGTCGAGAGCACCAAAAATAGTTGTAATAATATATGTAAAATGAGGTGAAATACAACTTCACACTATCCACATTGGCATTGTAGATTGTGGTAAGAGGATTGTCCATAGAGACCTCTAGGAAATTGTAGTTCTTGGTTGACTTCCTTGTCACTGGAGTTGGTTGGTTTTTCCTGAAATTAAAGCAAAACAAAAGAAGAAAAATTGTGCAGTTCAAAATGATCTTGGCCAAGGGCTTGGCCAAGCTTATAAAACTCGGTGAGAAAATTCAAGGATTGGGAAACTCCTGGCAAGGGCAATCTGGGAGCTCATGTTTTTATACTTTGGTCATTGATTCAAGGTTATTTTCCTCCTCATTCATAGTACTGCTATAGAGGGGAGGTACTCTTGTTCCCTCCTGCTTCCCTCCTCTTTAAACTACCAGGCGGGTGTGGTACTATCTAGCCTCCGAAATGGGAGACAAGGCCGAGAGTTGATGGAGCTTGGATCTAGTCCTCGATGAGAGGTTGGGTTTGGATGGATGGAATGGACGTTTGCCATGGATGGAAGGTGGAGTTGGGGCAGCAGCGTTGATGGAAGCATGTGGTGGAGTGATGGACGGATGAGCAAGGAGAGAACCTCACTTGGTGTTGGCGTGGAAGATAGATCTGTGGGTGGATCTTGAGGAACGAATGGAATAGAGTGAATAAGATGTAATGCGGATTTGATATGGAGATGGATGAAAGGTAGAAAGTGTTTAATTGATAAACAAGATAAGAACCTAATTACAAGTAATTAGGGATCTCTTTAACTAATATTTGGCCTTCTTAGAGAACCTAAACTTCCCAAATGATTAGTTTAAGATAGATAATGGATTTCAGTCCTAATGACCCCAGTTCCAAGAACCCTAAAGTACACTAAGAGGTTGGCCTTGGATAAGTGTTTATCAACAAAATCAAAGACCAGATAAAAATGAGTCTATCACTCACTATTTATACTAGGCTAGATATATAGGGTAAATACCCAGATACCTTTAGACAAAGTGCCTTTAACTTCGGGCTTGAGGAGACTTGAAGATGGGCCGAGATGAGCAAGTGCACGAGTGAAGGTTCGGCGTGGCCTTGTTGCGCGTCTCGCTAGGGTTTGGCACGCCCGCACTCATGGCTTGCGAGGGTTTGGTGCGAGGGTCTTTATGTTTTGTACGGCCTTCCCGTGAGGCTTGAGCAAAAGCCTTCACGTTCGTATCATCCCATCCCTCTATGGGGAGATTCGCCTTCGAATCTATAATGTCAATTCCTTGCTAGGCCAGTCGGGTCTTGGCTTGCTCACGGCTGGTGGACACATGCTCATGTGTTCGTGTGCGGGGAAAGCTAGGCCACGCGGGTGGCCTTTTGTGGGCTAGGCATGCGGGCACGGATGGTTTCACGCTCGTATCATCCCATCCCTCTTTGAGGAGATTCTTCCACGAATCTAAGCAATTGGAGGGTGGGAGTTGCCGAATGCATAAGAGATGATTTAAGCCCACAAACTATCATGACTCCCTTCCCATTCATTTTCTCCAGACAATGAGGGATCAAAGTGGTGGATAAGTCTCGGTCAAGAGGAGAAGCCATGAGGGAGATGGAGAGGACGCGGCCAAGATGAGGAGCCAAAGCAGAGACGGAGAATGCGTGGCTAAGGTGCTCATGTAGGAAAGGGTCCGAAAAGTGAAGAGGTGGCACCAACGGAATGATAGAGAATTGGCTGCCAAAATCCTGAAACTTTCTTTGCAATTCAAGGCAACAAAGAGCCTTCTCACCACTCGAAGGGACACCAAAAACACTCCGCTTCGTGTCATCCGCGACATGATCTCACCACTCGAAGGGACACCCAAAACATTCAATGCCGCACCATATGGGACATCAACCTCTTTAAGTGGCGGCACAACAAGCATCTCTTCCACAAGTGGAGCAAAACTCTCCTCAATAAAATGCATACCGGAAGGGCAAACACTAACCTCATCGATGGGAGTAAGTGGAGGTGTTTCAACTCTCCGTTGCAAGGAGTGAATTGCCTCCCAAATGGTAGCATTAGTCTGCTCTTGGCGCACCCATTGGCTTTGCCATTCAGCCAAGATATTCTTAGTCTCCTCCATTTGAACCGTGGGGGAAACAAGATCCATGTTTACTGCTCTGCTCATTGTAAGGGGCGCCGTACCCAACTCAAGAGTGGAAGGACGCTCGTGCGGATAGGAAGGCTCTTGTGCATATGAAGGAATACGGCCATAGGAGCGTAGAGGAGGCCGACAGACAGAGCTTGGAGGCTGCTCGTCATAAGAAGAAGAGGCGTGGCGAGGAGAGGTAGTCCCATAGGCATGCGGGACATAGGGAGCATGGGCTCTAGACCGACGAGCACGTCGAGGAGGCTGTTGGACCGAGACATAAGTAGTGGAGCCATGGCCATGACTGAGGGTAGATGTGGAACCTTGGCCATGGCTTAGGGAAAAGACAGCCTCGGTGTAGAAATTTCAGCCAGGACTAGCTTGGATAGAAGGCGCAACCTTATGGTTAGGCGGAACATAGGGCTTACGTGAGTTAGGCGGACGATCAAAAACACTAGGAGTGGAGCCATAACGAGAACTTTCCTCCCAATAAGAACCACCATCCTCATAATAATGAGACATAATCAAAGGTACCTAGAAAAAGAAAACAAACACAAAGGCTAGATAACAAGAATTAGTCTCTCCCTTACGTGTTTCGCTCTCGTGTTTAATCACTCATAAAAGATGAGCTCACAAATCTCTCACTCACTCAAACAAGTATTGAAACACACTGAAACAACCTTAGGAAGTTGTAGGAGGGATGAGAGGATCAGAAGAGAAGCGATGCAAAAAATGTAAAAAACTAGTCCAATTGAACTAGTGGCTAACGCTATGGCGTTAGCACTAACGCTATAGCGTTAGCTACTGGAAAGTTTTGGTCAAAAATTTGATTTTGAGTTGGACGGGAAAAAGACTTAAAAAGGAGTTTAGGACTTAATTAGAGGACTCTAAAAAGACTCAAGAAGACTTGAAAAAGACTTAGTAAAAGACTTGTAAAGGACTTAAAAGAAAACTCAAGAAAGACTTG
>NBIL01113652.1:0-14108 GCA_002752925.1 Viola pubescens var. scabriuscula | reverse complement strand
ATCGAAGGAGGAGGGAGGCTTGGGTTTTTGGAAGGTGAGGGAATTTAACTTAGCGCTGCTTGCTAAACAAGGTTGGCGCCTGCATAAAAATCCGAACTCTCTGCCTGCTCAAATCTAGAAAGCCAAGTATTACCCCCACTCAGATTTTCTGGATGCTGGGGTGGGTTCGCGCCCTAGCTTTGTTTGGCGTAGTATCGTAGCAGGTAGAGCAGTCCTTCAGAAAGGATGTTTCTGGCGAGTGGGGAATGGGGAGAGGATACGAATCTGGAAGGTTCCGTGGCTTCCATCAATTACGAATGGGATGATCTCAGCGCTTGTATCAGGCCTGGACGAGGAGGCTACTGTGGATGTGCTGATCTACTGGACGACAGTGTTGGAAGACTGACCTAGTGGAGCAAATCTTCCTACCGCACAAGATATCGAAAATATTAAGCTTACTGCTTAGTCGGGCTGAGGCGAATGATACTCTTGTGTGGAGGGGAACTGCTAACGGGAAGTATTCTGTCCGAAGTGGGTATCACTATCTCACGGCAACTGTACGGGCGAGTCCGGAGCTAAATAGAGGTTGGTGGAAATTTCTATGGGGGTTAGCTATTCCTCCGAAGCTTAAAAACTTCATATCGCGGCTGGGTAATGGCTCTCTCCCGACCAGAGTTAACCTTGGGAGGAGAGGAATAGTGGTAGACCCCGTGTGTCCCTGTTGCAATGAGGAAGGGGAGTCAGCCTCACATTTGTTGTTGTCCTGTCCGTTTGCTCTTGGGGTATGGGCGAAGTTTGATTTTTGGGATAGAGTCCCGAGGCCTCTAGGAGAAAACTGGGTGGAGTGGTTTCCAGCGACTAGGGCGTCTGTGGATGAACTGAGACTCGACCAACTAATTTCAATCATATGGTCGTTATAGACGTCGAGGAACAACAGAATTTTCTACCATCGGGAAGAATCAATCCAGGAGGTAGTTATTCGGGGTGGGAAGTTGTTGTCAGATTTTAAAGATGCCTGGCATCCGCAACAATGGACCTCTACTCCTATTAGCCAACCCGTTGCTCCGAAATGGAAACCTCCTCCGATAGGGGTGGTAAAGGTAAACACTGATGCGGCCGTCGGAACATCGGAGACTGGCATGGGATTCCTAGCTCATGATGCGAGGGGTGGGATAGTTTTCTCAGGGGTTGTCTTCCTCCCTCATCGGACCGAGGCACAAACAGCGGAGGCTTTGGCGCTTCGGGATGCCATTATGCAGGCTAGGCTATGAGGGTGTGAAAAGATCATCATCGAGTCAGACTGTCTATAGAATATCCTCTCCCTAACTAATGGTGACTTTCCTCTAAACTATACGGGATTGGTGCTGGAGGAGGTGGCACGGCTGGCATCTACGTTCCAAAGTTGCTCTTTTACGCACACGAATAGGTCCACAAATGTCCCAGCGCATGAGTTAGGCCAATTGGCTTTGATTTCCGGTTTAGGAAATATTTGGGTAGGAGAATGCCCCGAGGCGATCGCGCCTTTTGTACTTGCAAATTTAAATTAATCAAAATCGTTCTTAATTTTAAAAAAAAAAAAAAAGTGACATTTGTTTTAAAATATACTAATTTCTCTCCAATGACATTTCTTTCGGAATAGAAGTGGAAGGGAGTACTAATTTGATGGAATCAAAATAAACTTATTTATTGAAAATGATTTATTTTCGGCAATTAATTGTTATTTTAATTACTGTCTTAATCTTTATAATTTTAGTATGGACGCTCATTTTTTGTGCGAGAGGGAGTACTCCACTTGAGTAATTAAGTTAGTTCTGAAAACATTGATAAAAACATTGACGAAACACCACAATTTTGATTTTACCTATTTAACTTCATATTTAACATTAGTTTTGTTTTTAGTAAAAAATGTGTTAAAATTAAGGCAAACACGCACTATATCCAACTCTCAAGCAATCCACTTTTGACATCTATTCAACATTCACTGCGAACCACAGGGGAACAGAATGTCTACCATCAACCCATGTCACATACCCAAAATTGTACCCTTCATGAGCTTCCTTACCACTAAACACCACTTTAAAAGAAACCCTTGTCAACTCCTTGGAGAAGACAATCTTTTTTGGTAAAACCTCCACAACTAATCCTACAGGAGCATGAACACTAGCAATGTATGTCGCATTTGTAGATCCTACATTGGTTACAGTTCTTTTCATGATTCGGGATGGCTTGTGTCGATCGAGCTTGCTAATCGAAATCGACGGGTAGTTAATATTTGATATGAATTCTTCTAGACAGACTTTTGGGCATTTGAAGTTGTTTGCTTTAGACATGGATCTTATGTACTTCTCCAAATAGCCATAATGACAGAGGAATTGCAGATAGTCCTCTGTTGTTGTTTCAAACACTAATCCTGGATTAAGTGCTTTGATTGGATCAATCTCTCCTACACCAAACTCGTGTGGATTCGCGAGCTGATTCGAACTGTTTGTTAAAGGTTTTCCCATGTTGTTGTTAATGGATGCTGCAAAATGATATGTAGGCAAGCAGAGACATGAGTGCAAGAAAAAATTAATACCCAATTAAACCTTATTCCTACTAATAATGTACCCGTTGTCATAAGAGCAGACTTGATCATGGAAGTAGTCCATCCGCGGTGCACGGATTTAAGGAATGCAGCAGCTCCTGCCACATGTGGGCAAGCCATTGATGTTCCTGACTTTAAGGCATATCCGGCGGGTTCCTTTACAGCTCCCGCTTCATTTTTCGGAATCATGGCTGCTAATACGGCAACTCCTGGTGCCATTATATCTGGCTGAAATTGAGAGACTATTCAATGTTAAAAGCTTGACTTGCTTAGCTCATTTTCGCTCACGAATGTGATAATAAAGACCGACCTTGAGGATGTTTTCTGTGTAGACTCCAGGCCCCCGCGAAGAGAAATACGCAACGGATGGTGCTGGCCTGAACTGATTAATGTCCACAGCTGGAAGGATCGTTGCGGTCGGATTTCTGCCAGATCAAAAGAAATGATTGAATTCAAACCTTCAACTAGAATCAAAGAAACTGCTGGATTTATTTTTTTAATTGTCAGGGTTCTTACTTAGTAGAATTGATGTATCTAAGAATTTGAAACCCTGCATTATATCCAACTTCTGAAAATGGAAATGACCCTGAATCAAAAGGAACACCTTTCTGTTCCTGGTTGATCAAGATCATCCCCTTTGCTCGAGCATCCTCCACCACTAATTTCTTGATTTGTCGCGGTATACTTAAGTCATCGATGCACACGACTATCTTGCCTTCAACTTTCTGTCTATCTATTGATCCTGGATAACAATTCCTGCATTATTTTCATAAATTCCAAGCATCATCATCAGCACTAGAAGTACAAGCATTTTCAGTATCCAGGGCCTAATTCTAACGAGTACCTGGCCTCCAGTACGGGAGTAAAATTAGTAGCAGCATCCTCCCCAAATGCAAGAGGGTAAGTCCTTTTGCTTGTAAGGTTTGAGAAATTAATGGCAGACCCCTATCAGGACAAAAATGAAAGAGGTTAGACTTTAGAGACCACTTTCTATATGATATGCAAAACATAAATCAGTCCAATAAAAAGGCAATCTTACTTGCAAGGCTTTTCCATTTCCAAGAATGACAGTAGATTGGAAATCTCTATCAATATTAGAAGCCGCGACGGTAAAGATCCAAGGAGCAGAATTGACAATGGAGTAAGGATCAGGACCATCATTTCCTGCAGAGCAAACTACCAAAACACCCTTCTCTTGTGCATGAAATGCACCAATTGCTATAGGGTCATTAAGGTAATCAGACTGGAAAACTGATGACATCCCAATAGAAATTGAAATGATGTCGACTCCATCCTTGATTGCATCATCTATTGCCTTCAAGATGGTGGAGCCAGAGCATCCATCTAATGTGCAAGCTTTGTAGATTGCTAGTCTTGATGACGGCGAGCCGCCTCTCGCTGTTCCACCGGCTAGCCCATGATAGCTAACGTTGGCAACATGAGCACCAGCTGCTATGGATGCGGTGTGAGTTCCATGCCCAACATTGTCCCTTGGTGACCCTACTGGTTTGGCCACACTTGTCTTATTAGAATATTGGTTTGTGTTATGGGTCACCATACCATAGTACCTTGCTCCTATCAATTTCCTGAAATGAAAAGGAAATGTAACATTTATTTTAGGCCTAACCCATTATTGAACCCAGTCCACTAAATAAACAGTTCCATTTGGGATAGGTTTTCTTGGCCCAACTCAGTTTCAAGTTCTTTTTTCATACGGATCACGGGATTTAAATTCGAAACTGAACAGTAAGTCAAATTTTAAAAGAAAATATGTGCATGCGTGTTCACCTATTGCAATTGGATTTTTTGAAAGCAGATCCTTCCATGCAAATTCCTTTCCATCTTGAAGGGATTTTCCCAATTCCCTGGTCATTGAAACTTGGAGACTCTGGCCATATCCCTAGACCAAACAAATTGCATGTGATTCTCATAACTAATGTATTGAAGGTGATGCTTGACCTAATTCTATTACTAGCAATCATTAGTATAACAGCAATGCAGACAAGACCATTTTTAATGATGGAGGAAAAAACATCCAGATATGAAAACTAAGTGTGTAAAGACTAATTTTACTCGATTATTGTCAAATGTCGAAAAAATATAACTTTTTTATTATAGTTTACTTTATTTTTCGGTCACGTAACAAACTTCTATTTAAGTAAAAACATATCCACTTATAAATAATCATTTTGCTTAAGTGGACCATTAGAGGAAGAGTGTGAATACAGCAAAATGCACATTTATTTGAGTGAAATCAATAGTTATAATTGAGATTTAAGCATTCCCTTCGTTTTCTTGTAGTTAGTAGTCATTTTTAATCTAATGGTTTTATTGTCTTATTTCAAAGTCTAAGTCTGGGGTTAATTACACACTTAAACATATGATAATATAAAGATAATAATTAATAAATTTAGAAAATTCTACTAAATCTTAATACGTGAGATTATAGTTAAAAAGATTATTAAAAAGACTTCGAAGATTAAAACAAAATAGAAATTAAAAGAGAGGGAACAGACAATGATGCATAAGAATGGTGCACATGGCTTATCTCTAGCTGGGTTGCATTGTCATGTGGTTACTAACTTACTATCTTGTTGACTCGTGGGATCTCAAGAAACAAACAATATGTACAGTACTACGATGGAAATGAAAAACTAAAAAAAAAATTGGGAAATAATTACCTGTGTCTATCATGCCAATTATCACATCACTTGATCCATGATGATGATCATACCAATGGCTAGATTTCATCCCAGATTTTGAATCCAAAAAATCCCAAGAACGTGTGGTATGGAGTTTCAGCATCTGATCTTGAAAGACAGATACTACACCATCCTTGCCTGTTCCATAAAAAAAACAAAATATCAACTATTTAATCATATATATTATTATTTAATTACATTTTTTTTTTAACATTCATCGGTAAAATTAGTTCCGATCGAGTGAGCACGTAAAAACATATATGGACCGTAACTCGAAATGAAACAACAAAAACAATCCCAGGGACTCTCAAACGAATAAATAAACAGCTATGCTTCAAAGCTCACTGCCTAATTAATCCAAAAAATGTAATTTTCTTCCATATCATTATTGTAGAAGCAGAAGATTAAAAAATTAACTATATGAATAGTTAAAACATAAAAAAAGAGTACAGAGGAATCATCACCTGATAAAACAGAGGCCTCATTCTCTGTTAGCAATGCAGAGAATCCTTTGAAAGCATGATTATAATGATGGATTAGAGATACTCTTCCACTTTCATCACTGCCAAAATTAAAAGATACTGTAATTAAACTTAATTAATTGTCAGAATATAGTGATTAGTTATTAATTATGATAATTAACAACTACCTTGGTATGATTGAGGACAACATCTGCAAATGTTGTGACTCAGATTGATCATCAAGAACTCCTCCAATCCCATCTGATGAACTTCCCATATAAACAACATATCGCTGCTAATCAAGAAATTCAAGAATTAGAAGACTAGAAGCAATTAAAAAAGAATTAGGATGTTAATTAATTTAGTTAATTAATTACCTTGGGGATTGGGTTTGATGAAGTGGAAGAACAGAGGAGGAGGAGGAGGCAGAGCAAAGATAGAAGGTGAAGAAGAGAAGGCGCCATGGAAGATGGAAAAGATGAAAGGAGTGGATTGTGCAACCAACCATTTGTGTAGGACTATGACAGAAACAAATGGAAGAATGTGAGAGCTAGCTTTTTCTCACTAGAGGAAGCTTGTGGTGGCATGAACAAAAGTATCTTAGTTTTGATTGCTCTTTTTTGGTTTAATTTATTTTTAATATATGGGTTTTCTTTGTAAAGTTTCAATTGGAAATTGGTAATTGGTAGGCCATTGGATTTTTACTCTCAATGATAAGGTTATATTATATGATTTCAATATATGCAAAATAAGTTTTGTTTACTAATTTTGACCGGGGATCCGAAATTTAGAATTATTGAATTAAGACTAATTTTGTTCGGACACAGTCATTAAAGTATTTATAATAGGTAAGTAAGTAAGAACTCTAAGTACATTAAAAACAAAAAGTTAGCATATTCTATTTTTATAACATATGTTATGAGTTTAATTGTACCGTAATAATAATTAATAATATAATCTTATTTTTTTATTAAAAAAAAGTGAATCAATAGACGTAGAATGCAAGTAAACATCTCTTTAGCTAAAGGGGAGGGGAATAAACACAATTTTCTTGGCCATGTGCTATGACCTATTTTTCTCATTCTTTATTTTCTTTAATTGTTCTCTCTCGCTTTGCCCTTGCCATCTTCTTTCTTCTTCAATCTGTCAACATTATAATTGTGGAGTACATGCCCAGCTTTTGGGGAACTGAGGCATCTTCATTCATCTTTATTATAGACTGTCACACATGTTTAATCGAGGTTTTTATCAAAAAAGTTTTTCTTTTTCAAAGTTCGCCGATATTTGAATGAGATTAATTTTCTATCTGTAAGCGACGGACAGGGAAGAATTTCTTATCTGCGAATATTGTATTATTTTTGTTAGTACTTCCACAATTGATTACATCATGAATTTTGGGCTTACATGACCCGAAACCGATTTGTATGCGCAACCCAAATAGCAGTGAGAGGCCCAAAAGTTACTTAAACTCACATATGGGCAGGGCAACGACTGTATATGGGCCGAGTGACACTGTGACACAATGCATGAATTTATAAAAATATACATACTCCTCCCTTCTTAAAAATGACTCATCAAGGGTTTTATTTTTTTCAAATAATATGATATTTTACTATTTTTTTTTTATAAATGGAGGGTGAGATTTAAATCTAGTGTGAATATTTATTGTTATCTTTACCACTCGTCGAACAACTAAAGATATTTGATGTTTAAGGGAGAAAATTTTAATATCAACTATATCTTATCACCTAAATTAATACCGAAAGTCAGCTTTATCGGTCTTTATTGAAAATTGTGAGAGAGAAGAGGAAGAGAAAATGAAAATGAATAGATAGTGTTTGGGTCAACTTTTTAGACAAAAACACTATCATTGTTCATTTTTCTTAATCCTCGTGATACTTTCTCAAAGGTCAAATAATTAAATTTGGAGGAAGTAGGTGATTTGTAAATTGTGTCAACTCGAGACTCGCGGTCAGTCACCCATTTTAAAGTTAAGAATTGTTGGTTCATCTTTGTATATGAAATAATTATTAATTTGTAACATTTTACGCCTTCCGTCTCTTTTTAATTGACGTTTTGGGCCAAAAACGGATGGGCATTTTTAATTGACCCCCTGACGAAAAATGTGCAAAAAGTAGTTTTTTCTGCCCTTGTCAACTGCCCTCCCTGCCCGTGTCTGCTGCCCGTCTGCCCCTTCCTGCCTTGCACCTTGCTGCCCGCTTGCCCGCACAACTGCCCACCCTGACTAAACGCTGTTTTATTCATTTTTTTAGTATTATTTCTTAATCCGCGTGATTTGGGCCCAAACGTCAATTAAAAAGAGACTAAAAATGTGATCCAATATGAACATAATTAATTATGACTTAGTGAATTTACATAGGGATACATATAGTTATATCTTAAAGAAAGAAAATTTATAGAGTTACAAATTAAAAATAGTAGTAATAAACAGGGTAGTTAAACTAAACCGAGTCTGGTCGGTTAAATTGGGAAACTCGGCAACCGGTCATTAGGCTGGGTTTGAAAGCTTTCTCAAAACCTTTATTTTTGGGTTTGTCTTGAAAATCGATCAACCTATCCGGTTGAACCGGTAAACTGGTCGATCAGGTCCGGCTTAAACTATTCGACAAGTTCAGTATGTTGGCTAACAAAACTTTAACCACCACACTAAAACTATGTTTATGATACTAAATTAAAACAAAATAAATAAATATAAGATAACATTTTTATTTATCTTTAAAATTTATTATACTTTACACAAATATTAAATTTAATTTACTAATTTATTAAAATTACAGGTCAATCCGATTCGATTTCGGTTAAAACTCTAACCTTTAACCTTTTCCCATGATCGGGTTTATGATCGATTCAGATTTTACTACCTTAGTAATAAATAAAGAGTAAACACTTTTACTAATTTATTATACTAAAAATACTCGTATCACCTTCACATTCACTTGATAATTATTTATTTAAATAAAAAAAATATATAACTTAATTAGAAAAAGATAAACCTCAATTATATCTTAACTCATTAGTTATTACAACTTTATAACTAAAATAATTAGTATCACGTCATTATTCATAAACAAAAAGGAAAAATAAAAGGCCGACCTAACCTAGCCTCCCCCTTAACTTATATTTTAAACTAATTAAACCAGTAGGTTATGTGTACTCTCAGCAAAAAAAGAAAATACTTTGAATTTTTTATTTTTTCGTATCTTTTCTACCGAAATTAATCAAATTTATATATAATTAGAGTTTTAAAGGCTGATGATTTTTTTAATTTTTTTTTTGTCATTTTCAAAACTCGTACGCAAGACATTAAGTGACTTCGTTTACATATTTAAAGACCATTCAAATTATTTAAAGAGTAGTATTTTCTTTTTCTTAAAAAATATTTCGAAGAAAGAAAATCCATAAAACAAAAGATAAAATGAAAAATGAATGATGAAGCACCGCTTGCTATTGCTATTCTCAAGACGATCGGATTTTCCTGGTGGGTAGACCAACAAAAGAACAGAAGAAAGCACCAAATCAATCCCAAGAAACAATCAAAGCAACCAACCTGAACCCGTAACGCTTCTCAACACCAACTTCAATACTCCCTGATTTCCACTTTGGGTATTTCACACTCTCTTTCCTTACCTCTCTCTGTTGATTGCTTGCAACTGAACTGGTAATGTTTCCCGTTTAAATTAGGAAAGGTTTCGTTCTAGTCTTTCACTGTACGTGGTTAGCAAATTATCTGTGTATTTCTTTCACTAAGATTTCTTCAATCGTTGAAATAGACATAGTATAGTTAGAAAATAATGACCCAGGTGTTCTTTTGTTGAAATTCTTGGTTTTTCTGTAAATGCGATATGGGTATCTACTGCGTTCTCGCAATGTTTATTATTTGCGCTTTTGGGAGTGATCTATTTTACTGTAAATGCGGGTTCTTTTAGAATTTCTTATGACGTTTGTATTTGCGAATGAAAGATAAATGTGTCTTTTGATGCAGAATTGCTACTGCTGTTGTTGTTGAAGATGACACCGGTTTGTCCATTTGTCAAAGCTGCACGTCCAGATGATTCTTCATCAAAGAAACAAGGCGAAAGTCCAATTAAGCATGGAGTAGAGCCAGAGGGAAAGGGGAAGAAAGAGTCCGGTGGTGACTCAGGCATTGTTTCTCCAAAATGTCCCTTTGGATATGATTCTCAAACATTTAAGTTGGGACCTCTTAGTTGTTTGATTTGCCAAGCACTATTGTTTCAGTGTAGCAAATGTGTGCCTTGTTCTCATGTATATTGCAAGTAAGTGGATAGTGCCAATTTCATGATGTGCTTGTTCTTTCTTTTCTTGTCCACTACTTTTTGTTTGCAAACTGTAACTTATTTTTGTTGCAGAGCCTGTATTACACAGTTCAAGGACTGTCCATTGTGTGGAGCTGATATAGAGAAGGTTGAAGCTGATGATAATCTCCAGGCTATGGTTGATCGGTTCATTGATGGCCACGCTAGGATCAAGAGATCTCACCTTAACATGGACAAAAAGGAAGAAGTAGGTGAGAGCAAAAAAGTAATTTACGAGGATGTGTCTTTGGAGAGGGGCGCTTTCTTGATACAACAAGCCATGAGGGTGAGTGTTGGTTTGTTCTAATCCCATTGCTTACCTTTTTTTTTTCTAAGAACAGAAATCAATTTATCCATGACATTAGTAAGCTTATTGATAATATCTGTTGGAGTGAAAAGATCAACCAAGCTCTTTTACTGATATAGCTCCTTTATCATGGAGTCATGGTTAGCTTTAGAAATTACTAAGGTATGCCATTGACGTGGGCACGCATTTGCTGCATCTATCTTCCATCTTAGCTTTTGTTGGCTTCAAGTTTTGTTCAATCTTTTAACGTGCAAACTTATGTCTATCACTCCAACTTAGTTCATTCCTCTTTCGTGTTATAAACCATTCCTTCTGTGTGTAGGCATTACGTGCTCGTAATTTGGAAAGTGCCAAATCAAGACTCATTCTCTGTGCTGAAGATGTCAGAGGACAGATAGAATCAACAGGCAGCACGTCTGAGCTGTGCTCCCAGCTTGGAGCAGTCTTGGGAATGCTAGGTGATTGCTGGTAAGTTTTTCTGTTTATCTTGTACCATCTTGACAATGATTTGTTGTCTCTTTGATATTTGTTTTTTAAATTGTCATTAGGATGTTATAATTGTGTTTGATTTCATCCATTGTGATGTGATGTGATCTCAATCCTTGTAGAGTAAGCTTAAGGATTGTATTATCTACCCCAAAAGAATTATAGCAGGATAATTTGAGCTTAGAGTGTAAAATGATGAAAAAAGGCTTCCAATTGTGTGAAACTAACTTGATTAAGTTTTGCAAAATAAAATTCATTCCCAGATAAAGCTCCAATTGGATGAAGTTTGACTCTAACCACTTACATCAGTTAGTGTGAAAAGTTTGTAAGATTTGTTTGTAAGTAAAGCATTTTCCTAAAGTTTTTACTTGTGTGTTGTGTGTGTGTTCTTTGAGCCTATCTGGAGCAAGCTGTTTTGAATACTCCATCCATGGAATTGATTTTCAGTTGTAAAGAACAAGGCAAGCTCATGCTTTTAACATTAGTGATCACCAACTAATATTTCAATTGGATCATTGTTGATTGGAGCGAATCACATCGGGTCCTGGTTTCCTGAGATATACCTAACTTGGGGCTGGAGAGTTAGAACATTTTCAGAACTGATTTTTATATCATCATAAGATGGCTTTCCAATGTTGAATGCACTACCTAGATGCTGAAAATGGCATGTCAAAAACCCAATATTTTTATTGACTTGGTTAAAACATCTTCTTGGGCTCGCTAGACATTGTTAGATGTAATGGATATTGGTCTTGATTGTGTCAAGCGAATGAATCTAAACTTATGATATGTTGTTGTAGTCGGGCAATGGGAGATTCTGGTGGTGCAGTTACTTATTTTGAAGAGAGCGTGGAATTCCTCTCAAAATTGCCTACAGATGATCTGGAGGTTTTATCTTCACAACCTCTTACTATCTGTCGTTGGTTTATAAGTACTTTTTTATCCCAAACCTAACTCTTGGGAAACTCTTTCTTTACAGATTACGCATACTCTTTCTGTTTCACTTAATAAAATTGGTGATCTTAAATACTATGATGGTGATCTAGAATCTGCAAGATCATATTACATTCGTTCTCTGGATGTACGCCGCAATGCCATAAATAGCCATCCTAATGGTACATCCCAGGTCAGCAGCTTTTTATGTACTTCTCAATTTGCTCCTACTAGTTACCATTGCTAATGTAGTTTGTTTGATGTACTATGACTTGTAAGAAAGTCTGCATGGGCCATGCTAGTAATAGCATAATGATGTGACTCTGCATGACATGAATACGATGGCTTTTGTAAAGCATGTTAGGAATAACGTAGTACTCCCTCCGTCCATAAATAACTGTCGCTTTGATTTTGGGCACGCATATTAAGAAGGCCGGATGACTCACTGTTTGAGACAATTTTGCCCGTTACGTTCGAGAAAAAGTAAGGGGCAAAATTGTCTCAAACAGTGAGTCATCCGGTCTCCTTAATATGCGTGCCCAAAGTCAAAGCGACAGTTATTTATGGACGGAGGGAGTATTATACTAGCCTGTTTGAATTTTTACGTTGCTCTTGCTGTATGTTAATAATACAAAAATCCCTTTTGATGCGCACATGGTCTTCTGGTCTGATCACGAGGCTTATGTCGTTTGTTTTGGCCTCTACAAGCTTCTTTGTGACCCCAATATTCATTTCCCTTTATTCGTGAGGATGATAACCACTATAGTGAATTTATATCTGAACCAGATGGAACCCTTGTGAATGGAAACTAACCATTCCAGACCACTCTTATGGCGTTTAACTGGTTCCTGAGTTATTTG
This sequence comes from Viola pubescens var. scabriuscula, assembly GCA_002752925.1. Taxonomy (NCBI): domain Eukaryota; kingdom Viridiplantae; phylum Streptophyta; class Magnoliopsida; order Malpighiales; family Violaceae; genus Viola; species Viola pubescens. Next base: position 1,462 of record NBIL01113652.1, on the reverse strand, counting down.
ACAGATAAGTTATTGCACATGTTTGAAGTTTCTTACACTGTAGTCTGAAAACTCCACTTTCCTGGTTTGACAGACGGTAGATGTGGCTGTTTCCCTTGCAAAAGTTGCTGATGCAGACAAGAGTATTGGTAATGAGGACGCAGCACTTGATAGATTTCAGGAAGCCATTAAGTTGTTGGAATCTTTGAAGTTAAAACCTGAAGAAGCTAGCCTTGAGCAACGGGTAAATAATATTCTCTACTTGTTCTGCTGTAGTTGCGAATCCTAGCAAAGTGAATGACATCCTGTTTTCCTACTGCAGCGTGTTTCAGTCCTGGAATTCCTTAACAATCAACTTGGCGCAAAATAGTTTGGATTGAAATCAAGCTCTCCTCCCGGTGAAGTAGCATTCAATTTTCTTCATGTACATATACACGGTTAACTTTAGCCTGCAATAAGAACAGTTGAGTAGAGAGAATCTCTAGAAGTTCCAAGGCTTTCAGCGGATGGTGAATGAAACGTACGCAGAGCTGGAGTATGCAGACATGGCTGCCCTGTGTGCTGCACCTGGTACTTTCTACCCTGGTATTATTCTGTGACGGATGTTTTATCCATGGCAAGATAAGTGGCACTCGATATCGAAGTGTTATGAACCAACCTTCTGTATGTGAAGGTGCTCGCAATATTCTTCTGCAGCACCTGTAAAACGTTTGTTTTATTCATTTCCATGTGAATAAGGGAAACTTTAGTGAAGAGCTCAGCAGACTTTCTCCTTTCCTCAAATTTTGATTCTGCTCCCGCCACTATAATGATCGGTGGACGGTAGTCGGATTTTATTCCTTTCCAACTGAGAGGTTGCGCTCAAAGTTACTGATCTTCTGATTTTTTATTTTCCTTTATATTCACCAATTAGATTATACAGCTAAAAAAAATTACACTAGTATACGAAATTCAGAACCAAGTAGACACTTACCAGCTGAACAACTTTTCTATATCAGATCATTTCGGCTTAAAAATTGCCAAAAAGAAATATTAAATTAGTTCAGCAGCACTACTTAAATGAGAGAATGTCTTTCCTTTCCCTGGGGAGCAAGAGAAATCCGACGAAAAACTACCAAAGCCATGAGAGACAAGAAATGGTACTAAACAAGTCATCCGTTTCCTTCTTTTTTTTCTTCTTTATAATGTCACCAAAATACAAAGAATGTTCAGAGATTAATGTACAAACAAATCTGCCACCAAAAATGGCCCACCTCTAAACCACATATAACCTCCATAATCAGCTAACAACTTTCCTTTCTTTAGTTCTGAAAAGAATTTAATACCCTAAAATCTGAAATTTCGAGCAACCGCTCGCTGCCTTCTGCGAGATTCCTGATTCCCAAACCTAGCTGGGGATGATGACATTAGTGACATATTACTATCTAAAGTTCTGCTGTGTTATCCCTCTTTTTAAGGACTTCCCCACCACAAAAATGAATTA